>JANZLC010074722.1:0-12658 GCA_026413385.1 Erythroxylum gracilipes | reverse complement strand
GATATAGAGTGACCAAGTGTTCTTGAGGTGTAAGCTTATGAATAAGCTAGACACATAAAAAGGGTAAAGATTGAATGGAGAACTTAGAATGATTATGTGCAAATGAAGTATAAATCTAAGTTCAATTAGATAAATATGAATCATAAAATGAGAATGAGCATAAGATGTGAAATTGGAAAATATACCCGAGAATTGTCATTGAGCATGCATTATATATTACACATATACATGTGTGAAAAAATTGAATGTTTATGTGATTGGGCAGTTAATAATGTGTGTGCAAAATGTGTTTTGCATATTGATGATACAGGATAGAACTTCCACATCTAGACGTTTTCGGATCATGGAAGCTAATGTTAATCTGAAGCGTACTGTGAGTAGACCTAGATGGTCTCATTCCATTGTTTGCTTTATTATACTTTTTGGTATTGATTGATTTCTGAATGATTATATGAATGTGGTTGACTGTGTTGGTTTTCGGACAGAAGGTCCGATGAATTTGTTGTATGAATGAAATATTGAAGTGCTCATTGAATGTGAATTGGATGAACTAAGTGTACGTAATTTGATTGTTAAGTATGTTCTGAAAGTGCAATTGCATATGAATGAAAGTGTGAATACTCAACTCTAATGTTAAATGCCGGACTACAGTCCGATGACATGTGAATGTGAGTGAAGGTGGATCATGCAAATGTGACTGATGCATTTCATTTCATGAATGCATAAAACATAATGGTTGTTGTGACCAGAGTAGCCACCAAACATAGCTTAAAGCTCAACGAGTGAAAATGAGTCTCAAGCTCAAAAGTGATTCAGAGTCTCAGGCTCAACATTTAATGAGCCCTGTATCCCCCAAGCGGATAAGGGATAGTTATCAATGAGCCCTATATAGGACAGTTTAGGCACTCAGTCACAACAAAGTAACAAATGAATTGTGAGTCTCATGTACACTACATATGCATAATATGAGTGATTAAATTGTATTGAATGTGAAGTGCGAAATGTGTAATGAGGTGAATTATGTGCTACATGATTGGGTGAGCCATTGATGATGGTCACTCATTGAGTTCGCAAAACTCACCCAAAATTTGCAATTATTTTTCAGGACTTAGAAGAATACCCGTTAGCCAAACGGGAATATACTTACTACATGCAAGGGAATGATAGCGGTCAGGATCAGTTTGTGTCTGTATTAGTGTTTTAACTTGGGCTTTGAACTTTTGGAAAAAATCGAAAGCTTCATCCTTCCTATTCAAAAAATAAACCCAAATTTTGTGAGAAAAATCATCAATGAAGAGTAAGAAATAGTTTGCTTTACCACAAGAAGATGGCTTGATTAGGCCACAAATATCGAAAAGAACAAGTTGAAGTGGCTTGATGGTTCTCATGGTGTACTCCTTTAGAAAAGGCTTTCTCACTTACTTTCCCATGACACACCCTTCACATAATTAATTGGATTAAGTAATGAGAGGCAAACCATTCACCATATTCTCCTTTGCTAATAATTTTAATCCTCCAAAATTTAGATGACCAAATGTTATATGCCAAAGCCAAGAGAAGTCTTTGACATATTTCTTTAAGTGTTTTGGGTGATCAACATTGACATTGAGCTTAAACATTCTATTTTTTGACATAGGTACCCTTCCTATGAAGTTGTGTGCTTCATCTCTCAAAGTGTAACAAGCATCTTTTAAATGGATATCATATCCGTTTTCTAACAATTATTCCATATTGAAGATATTTGCTTCCAAAGAAGGAATATAATAGACTTGTGAAATAAGTCTATGACCTCCATTTTTTATAAAGACCAAAATATCACCTTTGCCTTCAATTGAAACTTTTGAATCATTTCCAAAAACAATTTCTCCTTTTTTCTTCTTATCAAGTTCCATAAATAGCTCCTTGTTGCCGTTCATATGGTTGCTAGCACCAGTGTCAAGATATAATAAGAATTTATTTTCTTCTCCTTTGTTAGCCAATAATAAAAGTAGTTCTTCTTCTCCTTCTTCTTTCATCTCCATAAGATGAGCCTCTCCTTGGTTGCTAGTAGTACTCCAACATTCATAGGAATAATGACCATATTTGTGGCAATTATGACATTGAATATTAGATTTGTCATACCTTCTGCCTCCTCCTCTCCTATAGTAATAGCTTCCACAACCTCTTGAGTTTTGAGATTGTTGGCTTAACTTTTCACTATTAAAGTGATGCGTGCCTCTTCCATGACCACAACCACGATGATTTCTACCTCTTTCATATCCTTGACTACGATCTCTTCCTCTTCCTTGTGAGCTAGTGGATTCTTGCTTCTTGTCTTTCAAAGAGACCTTTGCTTAAAAGGCTTGAACTAGTGGCTCCTTTTTCTTCAATCTTTCTTCATAAGCTTGCAAGTATCATTGCAGTCCATCAATGGTCATGGCTTTCAAATCTTGAGATTGTTTAATAGCCATGGTAAAAAGGTCAATTTTTGAATTAAGAGTAAGAATAATTTTCTCTACAACTCAAACATCTTCCAAATTCTCGCCATATCTTCTCATTTGGTTGGTAGTTGCCAAGACTCTTAGGAAATAGTCATGGATGGATTCGATCTCTTTCATGTGTAAGGATTCAAATTCTCCTCTCAATGTTTGCAGATGTACCTTCTTCACCTTGTCAACTCCTCCATGGGCCTTTTGAAGAATCACCCAATCTATTTGGATTTTGATGTGTTTGACACTTTTTCAAATATTTCATCATCCAATGCTGGAACTTTTTCAAATATTTCATCATCCAATGCCATATGAATGATGCTAAGAGCATGTTAATCCAATATATGATTCTTTTGTAATGTGTTCTTTGTTGTTGATTCAAAGCTCCTTCATTTTTTGGTTCATCATATCCTTGTTCTACTATCTCCCATGCATCTTGAGAGCTAAGAATTGCCTTCATACATACATACCACTTATTATGATTTTATTTTGTGAGTTTGGGGATTGAAACAACAAAATTGGACATATGAAAATAATATGGCTCTGATACCACTTTGTAGTAAATAAGGGATATAGAAAGATAAAGGAGAATACTCAAACAATCTAAATAACTAACTTGATTTAGATTTCTTGCCACATTTTGGAAATGAACTAGTACATGGTATTTATAGATACATAAGACACCTCTTTAAGACAATAAAACTCTTGGAAAAGCATAAGAAAGTAAATGCAAGGTACATGCATAAGAAAAATACAATAAATCTCAAAATACATGAACCAAATAATGAATCAAGTTTAATTAAATGCTCCTCCAATATAATTGCATTTTTTAAAACCAATCAAGAAAATGACCGGAAGGTATGTACAAACCATTTTCTACCATATCATTTAGCGATCATGATGTATGGTCTACCTTAACCTTTCATCCATGCACATGCTTCTAATACAAACGTTGGATTTTTTTTTCTTTTACTTGTATTTGCCAAATTTAGAGTTAGTTACTCGGTACATTCCTTTACAATATTTTCACATGTATAGCTTGACTGACAATCTGACTAGATTATCATTTTCCAGCTTAGTTAATCCTACATTTTCATGGTTTATAAGTGTACACACTTGCTTTTCTTCCATTATCCATTTGGTTACATTTGGCCACCGCTATTTAAAGTACTTTTATATGTTATTATATACTTTCTGGTCTCACATTGTGTTGCTCTACTAAGTATTCATTTATACCTTTACTAATATAATGGGAAGTGTGTTTTATGAGTTTTGTTTTATTGTTACTATGAAATGTGTTCTTTAATTAGTGTAGAGGTTCACGTGTGAAAGCTGTATTTGTGAAAATGTATAAACAGTGGATTTTGAGAACCATCAAGGAGACTTTGAGTCCTTTCTTACCTTATAGGATAACCAGAAAAATGGTATCAGTAAGGCGTATCTTCCCGAGATTTACAGCAATCCTAAGCTTCAACTGCTTGTGCAGAAGAAATTCATAACAAATCTGCTTCATGACACCCTTGGATTTGGTTCAACCAAAATGATAAGTTGGGATGACAAATTTCCTTTTGTTAGTTTTTCTTTTTCTTTTTTTTTTAAATATTTAGCCTACAATAGACACTATGGTCTGTTCTGTTTCTCCCATTTCTGAACTTTTCATTCACAAGTAGATTGTTACTGTAACACATGTTAAAGATTTTGAATCAATTGTTGGTGTTGCGAAACAAGTCAAATGTGAGCACCAAGAGTAGACCAATAAACGAAGGGAGTAGAATGAGCAAGTCAATAGTTAACTTGGAGACGTATGACATTAAGAACTGCCTTTGGGCATGACCATTCTTTTAGCAGATCTTAATAAAGATAGGTAACCATTGAAAAAATTACATTCATAATTTATTTAGGTATAAATCATACATATTAGATATTAAAACAGTATTTATGGAACACTTAGTTTTCATCCTTTACCTTATAATCTGTCTAGAGTTGATCCATGTTCTTTCGTAATAGATTAATGAAATACTAATCACTATAACCAGTTCTCATCTTCATGTTAAGTTGAGCCACAAACCTATTACTGAGACTATTACAAAAGTCCAGAAACCTAACAGTAACATCATAACCTTGATCCCACCTATCACGTTGTTTTGGTTGCAGCCAATGACAAGGAGCATAACCTGCTTTCAACCTTACAAAATCAACTATTCCTTCAATCAACCCTCTAGGTGCTTGATGATTACCATTCCATTGCCATATGTGTGTCATTTCTTGGTAAAATACCTCAGTGATTTCCCTTCTCACATCGCCACTGTAGCTCCCAATATAGTTTGTGTTAACATGAATCTCATTGTTAACAGTATAGGCCACACCAGTCATGTCATCAATGAACAAGCTCACCTTCTGCACATCCTTTCTGTCCTGGTTATTTTGTTGAAATAGCCTCCAGATAAAGTCAGTAGCAGTTGATAGTGTCTACTTGTTGTAATCATCACCGATCTCTTTGCTGAAGTGGTCTCCACCGATAGTTGTGGCTACATTGTTGGTGATCGAGTAGTCCACTGTATGGAGGCCTTGAAGCGTTGTTAGAGTTACTAACAAGGAGAAGACAATTAGGATATAGTGAGACATGGTTGACTGCTTCTACTAACTTTAATATTTCTATGGGCTGGCTGGGTTTGGTATGCAAAGAAAATGTGTCATTGCACCATGATATGTAAAGAGACTCAAAGAAGGATTAATTGACCATTTCTAAGTTGTTTGTTTATCAAAAGTTGGACTTGGAACTGTGTAAGCATACAATGTCCCTTGTGGTCTAAAGTATAGTAGTGATCAGTTTTAATATTACTTTTGTTGAAGTCCAAATTCAACATTGACTAATGCAATATTAAGTTCAAACTTTTCTTGTGGTCACAACTGCTCAATTTTAAAGCAAAGCCGTGAAAGAAGTATCTAACCTAGCCAATTGTATGAATAGAAAGTAGGCAAGAAATCAACCCCCATTATGAATATATTCACAGGATTCATCATCATTAAACACTTGAATCCCATTTTTATCAGTATAAGTGAAGTATTGAAGCAATAAATCAAGTAAATAACTAAGATAAACTGTCAAAAGCTACAGAGTTGTATGTTTAATAATAAGTCATGCAGGGAAGTTTTAAGAGGAGTTAGAGAGAAATTGAGTTTGTATGAGGTAATTTGAAAGTTATCCTTCTTAATATGGCTAACCATTAAATAAGGATTGGCCACAATAGATAAGCTAGGTTTCCTCTTTCATGATTAAGGAACTCTAGAACTTGCTTGGAAATACTAGTTCAGATCACATAATCTTAAAAAAATGTTGAAATGATGAAGGAAATTAGGATTTACCCCTTTGCTTAAAAAGCTACCTTAATGTTACCTTTAATGAACCCCCTTTGAGCTTAACATGAAACTTTTTTTTTCTTTAAACCCAAAATTTGAGCCTTGAATTTAATTATTTATTCTTTTCATTGTACCTACCATAAGGCAAGTTGAGCATTTGAATGTGTATGACTGGGTTTAGGGAATAATTGTTCGAACAAGTATAGGGGAATCATAGGATATAGTTGGTTTTTAAGTTAGGAGGGTACGGTTGTAATAATTTGTATCTCCCCTCTTCATTTTTTCTCTTCTAAACTTGATCTTGTTCTAAATAATTAAATGAAAAATATAGGAAAAAAAGAGAAAAATCAAGAAGAAAGAAAAAAGAAAAAAGAAAAGAGAAAAGAGAAAAATAAAATAAAATAAAAAGAAATAGAAAAGAAAAGAAAGGAAGAGAAGATGACCAGAAAATGAAAAGAAGAGGAGAGATGTAAAAACAAAAAGGGGAATTGTTAATTTTGTTAAATGAGAAGAAAAAATTGAATGTTTTATGGTTCATTGTTTTGTATTATTTTAAATGCTCAATTTGTGTTGTGGTTTTAAATTGTGATTTTCCTTTTTCTGACCCTCAACCTGGCCCCATCGCAACTAAAATAAAGACCTTCGAATTGATGTTTGTATTTGATATATGATATGTGCTTAATTAATTGCATAATTATTCCATAACACTTAGCGATTAATGACCTGAAATTGCTTTAGATACGCACTTTGACTCATATGTGGCTTTAGGCACAATTTTGAAGCAAAGGAGTTAAAGTGAGTCGAAAACACTATATTTGGGCTGTTTCGTGAAGAATTACACTCATTTGTCTTTATGGAGTAAAAAGAAGAGAATTAGAGCAAGAAGAAGACAAGAAAAGCTCTTCAAACTAACGTTTGTTGAACTAGAAGAAAATCTGGAAAATCTAGTCCAAAAGAAGAAAACAAATAAGCAACTAAGAGAAAGACCAAATGCAAAACAACATAATAGCAAGAAATTAAAGCAGGAAAATGTAGCAACCTTGAGATCACGTGACATGCATTACAAGACAAAGTAAAATTGTACAGCCATTACATGCATTACAAGACAAGAACAAGGTCAGCTATCCATTTCTCTATGAAACCCTAGCTGCCGTAAGTTTTAGAACATAGTTTGGGAGTAAAGACAAGATAAAATTGGTTAAATAGGAGTTACTATTGGAAGCATATCATAGGAGGAGCGTTAGTAGCTACTCTTGCTATGACAATTATTTTTTTTCGACTAGCAAGGTGTGGGATCTTTTTAGGGCATATTTAAGAATTTCTTCCTCAAATGTAGCTTTGGATGAAGCCATTTCATTCCTTCTTCTTCTTTCTTTTGATTAGTAAGTAGCCCTTTTAGGTTAGTTAAAAGACCAAGAATGGCCTTTTAGAAAGAGGATGTCATATATGCTGAGAAGAAAAAGGAAAGAGATGTCACTCAAGTAGGTACAAAAAAAGGTACTAGTATGGGTGCAATATGTGATTTAATGCTCTTCTTTAGTAGGTTTTATGATTTGCCAATCCAATATTGTAAGATTAGGCAAATGATTGAGATGATGGTTTGAAAGATGGGTAGAAAGAAGAATATCAGAAACCTTAATTGGAAGCAACAAATCATAGGGTATAAGTTGTTGAATAAGTTATCGGTGCAGAAATGGCATCTTTTAAACCACCATAATTAGGAGAAAAAGCTCATTTTTTAATGTAAACAGAGTGCTCTTAGTATGCCAATGCTACCAACAAACCAATAAGAGGATATGTTTTTTGGTTTATGTTGTCTAAAGAAACGACTCTCTTATTAGTAAAAGAAGAAGCTCAATAAGAGAGGATTATGTAATTGAGCTCGACTATAAGGAGAGGGAGAGGAGATTACTGCATGTAAGCTAGTAAAGAGTCACAAGGGAAGAAAAAGAGTTATTATCACTTTGTTTCAGCATGCACCCTTTCTCCTAATGAGGAGCGTGACCCTATTTGGTTTATATCTAGATCTTCCCATATTACACTATATCAGATACTTTGTCCAGGTACTAGTCTTAGATATTGAATAGCATTTTTTAACTGTACTTATGCTTTTTAATCTTTAATTCCATAAGCCAAGAAATAAGTGTGCATTTAGGTGTGCCTCTTATTAATCAGTTTGGCTTGTGCAGGCAGATATCTTATAAATAGTGATTCGTGCATCTTGAAAAATTGTGCTTGAGATAGAATAATCTTTTGACTTTTTATTTAGCTACATTATAGTAGTCTTGGTCCCTCCCTTTTCTTTTAATAATAGTAGGTAATCTCTCTCTTCCCGTGAAGGCATTGCCATCTTCATCCTAGAAAGCCCCTAACAACTAGAATATGTAAACTTCCCATTCTTACAAAGAAAAAAAAAAGGAAAGAAGGAAAAGCTACTTTGTTCCTTCTCCTCCCATTTAGACTAGCCATGCTTTAAAAAAAAAAAAAGCAAAGTTGTAGTAGGATCGAAAAACAATATCAATGTTATCATGAAAATTAGGTTTTAATTTTTGAGATTATTATTATTATTATATTATTTCCTTAGCTTACACATACTTTTTTGAGATTCCACTTGTCTCCTTCTGTAACAGGATGAATAAATTTGTTAGAATAGAGAAATTGATGTTAGCATTGGAGTACAGGAATCTGTTGGGCTTAGCTTTCAAGTAAAAAGTGTGTCAGCTTTAAGAATAGCATATTTGACAAATGGTGTTATTACATTTTCAATAGGAGAAAAGGTGGACAAAATTAAGTGTAAAAAAGATAAAATTACCTTTAAAACTTATAGAATTTACTTTAATGCCAACTGTTTGAATTTGGGCAATAAATAATTACTATAAATTGATAACATCTATATGCTTCAACCAACAAAAACAAGATATCATCCATTTGAAACATGTGTTATTAATAAAATTAGAAGAATATATTTTAAAGATGTTGAAAATTATGTAGTAGTTATGGTTTTAAAATAGATTACTGCAATATAAGAACAAAACATAATAGAAAAAGTATAGAGTTTGTTAAATTTAATTCATCAACCTTTATTACACCACACCACAATTCTTAAATGGATGATATAAAAGATTGTATTAAAATACATGACTTAGGTTAAAATATAATTTATAATGGGTCACAATTCTATAAATGGGTTCAAAAACTTATAGTATGATTAATAATATAACATCTATTCCAAATAGATCAACTGTTATATGCATATGATGAATAACAACCAAAGCCTCTCCAACATTCAAAGATTCTAAAATTTAAAATGGTACAACTATAATAACAATTATATTTTCTCTCCAATCTCGAACTACAAATTTACAACCCAACTTCTTTAAATCCTTGTACCATATCCCACTAATATTAGCTTTAAGGATTTTCTAGAGAAGGTGGAACCTATGATTTAATTGGTAGTAGATAGATTTGGTTTATCCCATTCATATATTAATAGAGAAATCAAATTTATATTCTATAACTTTAAACCATGTTTAACATTGTTTTACACAATATCTACATTATATGGGACTATCTCTCCACACCTCATGATGTTTACTATATAGGACTATCGAATGTGGTCAAAATAAGTAGTTAAACTAAAAAAATTTGGAAGTGAAGAGCATATTATACTATTGAATATAACACATTCTTGTCATATTCTTATCAACCTGTCTTATCATAATATACGCCATCAAAATAATAGTAATTATTTAACTCATAACTTCTAATTATTCGTACAAAAATAAAAAAAAGAAGCAGAAGATAAGATCATATAAAAATAAAAATAAAGAAGCAGAAGATAAGATGCAACTATTTAATTTCATTAAGTTATTTTTATACTTAGACAAGGAGGATTAGTACTAATACTTTAAGTATAGTGCCATATTGGGAAAAGGGAAAAGACATGAGTTCAATGCAACATAATCAATAATAGTATAATGTTATAGGAAAAATAAAACTTTTTTTTGGAAGAATAAAGCTATAAGGAGTAAATAAAAATACATAAAAATAAATCACACTAGAGAATACTAAATTTTTAACGTGAAAAAGCTTACTAATGTGAGAAGTGAAATCAAGAGAATAATCCACTATAAAATCAATGAGTACATCAAATGAGTTCTCCAATAGTTCTAAGAGCTCACAACAACAAATACTCATTAATAAAAGTGGTAATCAATAATGTATATATCAAAAATCCAAATATACCATAATGTCTATATTCCATACCACGATAATTCCTTCTCAGTACTGTAATAGTTCTTCTCCAGTACCAATATAGTTCTTCTTTTGCATTGTCAACTTTAATAGCTTATACTGAACCTTTTTTCTCAAACAAAAGACGAAAATGAGAGCAAGCTCTTATAAATATAAAGAGAATAGCCACATACTAAGCATAGAAGGCGTGTAAAAGTGCAATGAATGTACCCACACTTACCAACCACACTAGCTACAAGTTTAGGATAAATGAGAAGAAGAAAATCGTCTTAAAAAACCACACACATGGCTCCACCGAAGAGAGGAGAGAAAAGAGATAAATATGGATGGTCACACCAGTCACCAAACACCAAAAAGTAAATAGTTAAAAATTTCTTCATAAAGGTTAAATTTATCTTACAAATTGCATATACTCAAAAACATTTCTTTTAATTATGGTGGGCCTATTTTAGGAGAACTCACAAAAAACTCCTATCCAACTTAAGTGGAGACCTATTCCAATTTGTAAACCAAACGACAAGTATCAAAATTTGTTGTTGGTAAAGAGTTCATCATCGTGTCTAAACCATTATGATTTGTATGCACTTTTTCAAACTTAAGTGATTTACAGTCTAAATCATCGTGTATTCAATGATATCTCACATCTTGCTAAAATGTATAATACTTTAACTATTATAAAATAAAATATTACTCTTTTGAATAAAACCAGGTTCTTAAAGAAACTTCTTTATCCAAAGTAACTCTTTATAAGATTCAATTGTAGCAATAAATTCATCCTCGATAGTAGACAATACAACACACTTTTGTAATCTAGATTGTCAAGCTCTCCCTACATAAATAATTAAATAGCTGGAAGTTGACTTGTTCAAGTTAACATCAACTGACATGTCTGGATCATTATATCTAGGAAGAATAAGACTTCATAATGCAAATCACAGTTTGAAACTAGAAGTGTCTTTACCTAGATTTTAATGTTATTTACCTATATTAGAGAGAAAATGGATAATTGTACCGATTGTATGAGCAATATCAAACCTTGTTTAAATCATTGCATACATCAAACTTCTTATTATGAATGCATAAAAAATATTATGCATGTATTCTTTCTCTTTCTCACTAGATGGAGATGGTATAGTGCTAAGATTAAAGTGATTAGTAAGAGATATGGTTACCACTTTAGCTTTATTCATATGAACTGTTGAAGTACTTTCTCAATATATCTGTTTTTAGATAACCACAATTTTTTTGTTTCTTTATCACAAAAAATTGAATGTCAAGAATTTGTCTTATTGGTTCTAAGTCCTTCATTACAAAAGATTTACAAGCTTCTTTTCAACCTTTCAATTTTATAAACATTATGACCAATAATCAGCTTGTCATTAACATAGAAGAAAAAAATGATTTAGTATCAGACAATTTCTAAACAAATACACAGTGATTAGAAGTAGTCTTTCTATATACTTAATAGAACATAACAAACTCAAACTTCTTATACCACTATCTTGGAGTTTGTTTCAAACCATATAAGCTTTTCTTCAGCTTACAAACATAGTTCTCCATATCTTTCATCACAAACCCTCTAGCTACTCCATATAAATCCTCTCCTCCAGATCACCACAAAGACTTTACATCCATATGTTTAACCTCAAATCAAGAATCGTTGTCAAATTAAGAGCAACTCTTAGGAAAGACACCTTTAAAATATAAGAGAAAATCACTTCAAATTCAATTTCTTTTTTCTTTCTAAAGCCTTTAGCAACTAACCTAGCTTTATATTATTGACTATAAGAATTATCTTCATTCTTCACCTTATGAATCCATGAATTTTACAAAGCTTTTATGCCTTTAGGTAAGTTAACTAACTCAAAACTATGGTTGTCATATAAATATTTCATTTCATCTTTCATTGATCCATCCTACTTATCCTTATAATCACTTTTTATGGCCTCTTTATAACTTTTAGTTCCTCATCGATTGAGGAGCACATATTCATCAAATGAATAATAAGTGGATGGAATTCTTTCTTTAGTATATCTCATAAGTGGAATTGTAGCTTATTAATAACCTCAGGAATAGAAGTATCTACCTCACTAAGAATATCACCATCAACACCTTCAACTTGATCGTTATGAATATGATTCTTCAAATCATTTAAATTTCCATACTCAGCTACATTAGGCAAGTGTATCTCCAGAGCTAGATTAAGATTAATTAAGCCATCAAAATCTTGAGACTTTTGTCCTTTTTTTCCTTATCAATATCTTCAATGGTTTGATCCTCCAAGAAAATATAATAGCTTCTGACATGCTTCTTTTTTATTAGATCATATAACATTTAACCAAACTCATCATAATCATACCTATTGAAGATACACTCTATTGGGACCCGATTTTGAGACCGGACCCCAACCGGAAAGACAAAAAATGGAAACAAAAACAAAGAGGTGGAAAGCGAAAACGAACAAAATCGAATTCGAAATAATGGAAACATATCGAAAGTGAAAGATATCAAACATATCGAAGGCAAATCGAAAACAAAGTAAACAAATGGTTCAAACGAACTGAACAACAAATTTC
>JANZLC010074711.1:0-12658 GCA_026413385.1 Erythroxylum gracilipes | reverse complement strand
GTGTAATTATGTTAGTATCTAAACTTTCCCTAGTCATAGGATTAATGAGATGGGATATCATTAATCCGGATAGACTAACACATGTTATACTCCTTGATTAGATCAAGCAGTAGATCTCATAAGTTGTAAACATGAGTTGTTTAAAGTTAACATATGGATGCTTACTAGAGGTAGTAAATACATTGGATTTACCTACTATGAGACAATCATATGGATATTTTATTCCAGTGTTAATGATAGTCTCATCATAGTAATGGTGCAAATATCCTTAGACTTGAGCTGCTCAATGATATCTAGGATATTAATCCTGTTCTTTGGCTCTATTCATTGGTGCCTTTTAGGGGTTACTCATGGGGTGGTGATTGGGTACAGCTTGAGTTATTCAGAGGTAATTGAGTAGTCAATAAAGGATTCACCACTCTTGATAGGAGATGATACCGACAACCTCTTATCAGGGTCATTACTCGAGAGTCTCTATCCAAAGCAGATATGTGTCATAAAGAGAGTCTTCAATGATACATAGAGTAATGAGATCCTCAGGATAAGATCTAATAACACTTGGACTAGATGTGACATAGTCAGTCTACTAGGAGTTGACACTTTGACCATACTCTGAACCAAGTGGGGTATAGATGGTGAAAGGACGAACTGCATGGAAACATTGCGTATAGAAGGGTTCGTAGTCAAACCATTGACTTTTTGGTTAATTTGGTGTCATGACATGTTGCTAGATACTACTCTTGACTTACTTGAATTAAGTGTTACATTAAATGGCCAATATAATCGAGAACCTAATGGATCACTTACATAGGAGATCCGAAGGATGAGTAAAATGGTCTTGAATAGTGATTTAAGATATGAGAGAGTGTTTCAGGATTGTATGGCAATGTGATCATGTTAGAAACCGTTGCATGAAATGGATTTGAAACAAATGTTGTTGGATTCCATTAATGCATGCTATTCATGGTCATTAACTTACCATAACTTCCATTAATGCATGTTATTCATAGTCATTAACTTCCCATAACTTCCATTAATGCATGCTATTCATAACCATTAACTTCCTATAACTTTCCATTAGTGATGGGGGTTATGGAAGGCCAAATAGTGCAAAAAATTGAGATGATTTTCGTGCATCTTGTGTAAGACATAAGAAAAGAAAAAGAAAGGTTCTTTTTCTTACACATATACTTTTCTCTCTAACTCTCTGAAAAGTTCTTGTCTTTGCTAGCACAAAGAAAGAATTCTAGCCATTTCCTAGTAAGGTTTCATCCTTCTATCTTCATGTGGACTTTCATTCGAGATGGTCTGTGTTGATCATTGTGGTTTACGACAACCCAACGCGCAGAAGATTAAAGAACGAAGGAGATTGTCAGAAAGGTATGTAAACATCTTACATTTCATGTTTTTATTTTTCTATATCTATATGCATAAGTAGATCTAGTTTTTGAGGTTCCGTTTTATTTTCGCTACGTATATTTGATATATATTATGTATGAGATGCATGATCGGAACCTAACTATGGTATCAGAGACCTCTTGTGCCTTATTAGATGTAGAATACATGATATGTGAACACTGTTTTCACGGTTATGACAGCTTAGGATCCTTTAATGTTTTGTTTGAAATTAATTATAGAAAAATGGATTTCACTAATATGTTCATAAGATGTATGTGCATGATTCAGTGTGATTGAAAATATTTTTAATGTGATTAAAATATTTAATTTTGACTTTACAAGAACATGCATGAAATCTGTCTTTTTGTTGGACATTTGATGTCTATTAGTTAAATTGATGAGGTTATACATGATTTTCATGGAATTTGATTCTGGAAAAATTATGTAAACATATTTAGTATGTGTTTATTCCTCTGTAAGTTTTGTAGAATTATTAAAAATGTTTTAATAATTTTATCAAACAATCCAGATCTGGACAGTTTTCTAGAAATTGTAGGATCTGTTTTGTTTGATGTTTTTGTATGTTTATATTTCGGTTCTAGAACCTTAAAAATATTTTTATGTGATAAAAATGTGTTAATTTGATTTTTGATGCATTCCTAAATGATTTTGCTCGAAATTTGGTTTCCAGAAAATTTTAGAAGTCATATTTGTCGTTTTTGGTGTGTTATCGGTGTTTCGGTGATCATGATAATTTCTGGCTGATTCCTAAATTATTTTGATCATCATGAAATGACCTAGAGATGCTTGGAATAATTATTTGATTTTCTGGAAATTTTGGGAAATTATAGAAATTAATTTTGAATTAATTTTAGTATAGCAACAGTTTTTCTAGTAAGACTAGAAAAATTGGCATGTATGATAAAATTGAAGTTGTTTAATTTTACACATCAAATAATTATTTTAAGGTAAATTAATTATGAATTAATTTCTAGAATTAGGAATTCATAATAAGTAGATTAATATTAATTCCAATCGAAATAATATACAATAGTAATTTTAGCCAAGTTAGTAAAAGGAAGATAGTAAATCTAAGTGTTAGATTGGGCTTAGATCCAAGTGTTGGATTAGGCTTTGGTGTTAGGATCCATAAAATGTCATAACCAAAATGATGTGTTTACATATATGCATTAGAGAATGCATAGTTAGGAGAATGTGTGGGCTTGCATGATGGATGGTATATATATATATAAGCTATATGTATTAAGACCATCTAAGTTATATGAGACCTTAGTCAAACCGCTCACTTAGAATATTAAAACTAACGCCTTCCTTTAATGTGTCGAGAATCAGAGTCCTTTTAAAGTTAGGGTTTTTGGGCGAACCCAAGCCTGCTTTACATGGATATGTTCGAACCATGGAAATAGGATTTTCATATTAATAGGGTCAGTTTTAACTAGAAGCATTGGTTTATTGGGCAAACCCAAGGTCAACATGGATAGAGGCGAAGTTAGGTAGTGTACATTAGATGTACACGTGTCAAGGGTTGATAGCCCAATGAGTGTACACACATTAACAGTTGATAGCGCTAGATTTGATAATTGCATTGGAGATGCAATTGGTATGATCGATACCTACCAGTTGAACTAAGGTTGCTTGTTGGGCAAACCGAAGGTTATTCTTAAGGATATCGGATATCGACCTACTAGGAGAATTTCTTTACGAGTTCTCTCGGATTTATATTGAGGGTTATGAATTTGTGAAAGTAGTGGGAGCCATAATGCATGTTATTAAATTCCTTATAGACATGCATTTAAGTACATTCTAATTTTTCTCTATATGACGATAGGTAGCTATTGCCCGAGTCAACACCATGAGTACTAGTGTGAATCTAAGATCATCGATGGAAGCTAATAAGTTGACTGGACCAAACTTCCTTGATTGGCTCATGAACTTGAGAATAGTTCTCAAGTCCGAGAAGCTTGGTTATGTCTTGGGATAACCACTTCCCGACCCCCCTGCTGCTAATACTTCTAATGATGATTGACTGGCATATGGGAAGCATCTCGATGATAACAAGATGGCCGGTTGTATTATGCTAGCCATTATTTCATCAGAGCTGCAAAAGCAGCACGAGGATATGGATGCTCATACCATAGTCCATCATCTTAGGGAGTTCTTTAATAAGTAAGCAAGGTCCGAAAGGTTTGAGACTTCGCGATTGCTCTTCCGCTCCAAGATGGTTGAGGGGACATCTCCAGTGTAGTACGCACTGAAGATGAATGGCTACATCGAGCAATTGGCCTCCTTGGGTTTTCTTTTGGATCATGAATTAAGTATTGACTTAATTATAACGGGTTTGACCGATAGTTACTCATAATTTGTGCTTAACTATCGGATGAACAATATATCCAAGACAATTCCCGAGCTAGTTAACATACTCAAAGCAGTTGAGCCATCTATCCGCAAGGACAAGGTTGTGATGCTGGTGGACTCTTCTAGTTTGAAGAAAAAGAGCCAAAAGAAGAAGAAGTCCATAGGCCCTAAGGGAGGTGTCAAGAAAGCAAAGAAGACGGCCTCGAAGGGAACTTGCTTCCACTGTGGCAAGGATGGCCACTGGAAGAGAAACTGCAAGACCTATCTGGAGTCCTTGAAGAAGAAGTCATCTGATGCCTCATCTACTTCAAGTATTTATGTTATTGATATTCATACTGTTTCTGATAACAACATATGGGTATTAGATACCAGTTGTGGCTCGCACATTTGTACTGGCATGAAGGGCCTTAGGAATAGTAGACAACTCAATAGGGGGATTCAGACCTGCGAGTGGGCAATGGAGCAAGAGTTATTGCATTAGCTGTAGGCACATATGTATTGATGCTCCTTAGTAGGCTTGTACTAGAATTGGACAATTATTTTTATATACATAATTTGACTAAAAATGTAATGTCTATTTCTAGTTTTAATAAAAGTGGATTCCATTTAAATTTCAAAAACAATGGTTGTTCAATTTATTTGAATGGAATGTTATATGCTTTGGGTACATTGTACAATGGTATATACATATTAGATAAGTCTAATCCGGTTCATATCAATAATAACAAAAGAATAAAATGAGATAATGTGAAATCGTCTTACTTATGGCATTGTCGCCTTAGCCATATAAGTGAGAGACGTATTTATAAACTACATAAGTGTGGTAGTTTATAGTCATTTGATTATGAATTATATGACACATATGAATCTTGCTTATTAGGCAAGATGACTAAGTTACCCTTCAAGGGAAAGGGTGAACGAACTAGTGGATTTTTAGACCTAATACATACTGATGTATATGGTCTAATGTCCATACATGCCAAAGGTGGTTTTGTATACTTCATTACCTTTATCGATGATCATTCTCGATATAGGTATGTTTATCTTATGAGATACAAGTTTGAAGCCTTTGAAAGGATCAAAGAATTCAGAAATGAAGTTGAGAAATAACTTGGAAGAAGTATTAAATCAATTCAATCGGATCGAGGTGGTGAATACTTAAGCCAAGAGTTTTTAGATTACCTCAGGGATAATGGAATATTGTCCCAGTGGACTTCACCTTATACACCACAACACAATGGTGTGTCTGAGAGTAGAAACCAAACCTTGTTAGACATGGTGAAGTCTATGATGGGTTTAGCGAAGTTACCAAAATCCTTTTGCGGGCATGCACTCGAAACTTCTATTTATGTATTAAACAGGGTCCCATCTGAGTCAGTTGATGTTACTCCATATGAGATATGGACTAATAATAAACCCTATCTATTTCATATGAAAGTTTGGGGTTGTCCTACTTATGTGAAGCGGATTCAGTCAGTAAAGCTTGAAGTTAAATTTGACATGTGTTTATTTGTAGGATATCCTAAGGAAACTATAGGATATCATTTCTACCATGTTTTGGAACAAAAGATGTTTGTTTCAAAACATGCTCTTTTTTTAGAGAAAGAGTTTCTTCTAAGAAAAGATTGTGGGAGAAAAATTAAACTTGTGGAAGTTCAAGATGCTCAAACAGACGCGGATCAACTACCTGAACCTGAGACTATTAGTCATAAAGATGAAACAATAGTTCAACCTTTTGACACACAAGAAGTTCGTAGGTCGGGTAGGATACGTCATGTTCCCGAGAGATACGAATTTCTTATAAGTGAACTTAACGACGTATTGCTCATAGAAGATGATGAGCCTACTACCTATGAGGAGGTTCTGAAGAGTTCAACATCTGAAAAATGGCTTCAAGCTATGAAATCCAAAATGGATTCGATATATGAAAACCAGGTATGGACTTTGATTAACGCACCTAAAGGGATAAAACTCATAGGGTGCAACTGGGTTTTCAAGAAGAAAAATAACATGGAGGGTAATGTAGTTACCTATAAAGCTAGGCTTGTAGCTAAAGGTTATCATCAAAGGCAAGGTGTTGACTATGACGAAATGTTTAGCCCAGTAGCTATGCTTAAATCCATTAGGATACTCTTAGACATTGCCGCTCATTATGATTATGAGATATGGCAAAATGGATGTGAAGACGACTTTCCTTAATGGAAACCTAACCAAGGATGTGTATATGAAACAACTTGATGGTTTCACATGCATTAATGTAGAAAAGGTATGCAAGTTTTAGAAATCCATTTATAGATTGAAGCAAGCATCTAGGAGTTGAAATATCCGATTTAATGAGACAATCCAAGAGTTAGGTTTCTCACAAAATTCGGATGAGCCGTGTGTTTATAAGCAGATTAGTGGGAGTGCAATCATGTTCCTTGTACTATATATAGATGACGTATTGCAATTAGTCAAAATTTGGTTGGCTAAGGACTTCTTTATGAAAGACCTTGGAGAGGTAACTTATATTTTGGGGATAAGGATCTATAGAGATAGATCTAAGAGGTTGCTTGGTCTTTCTCAATCTACATTCATAAACAAGATGTTAAAGAGGTTTAGCATGTAGCAGTCCAAGAGAGGTTATCATCCATGGTACATGGGATTACACTCTCTAAATCTATGTGTCCAAAGATTCAAGATGAGAGGACTCGCATGAGTTTGATTATTTATGCTTCGACTATAGGATCAATCATGTACACTATGTTATGTACTAGACTCAATGTATCGTATGCTCTAAATGTTACAAGCAGATACTAGTCGGACCCTGGTGAAGGTCATTGGGTGGCTATCAAGAATATCCTTTATTTGCTTATGATTTGCACTTTTTTTACTAATCCTTAGACTAAAAGAATTAGACTAGTCCCACACCTCCCCGGCAGCAGTGCCAAAAATTATTGATCATTTTAAAAACTTTACTATTAATAGCCTTCAAAATACTACAAGTGTATGGGTCGTGATTTCTAGCAAGTGAAGGGTTGATCTAATGAGGAGTTGTGGATTAATCTAATCCTAAGTTATCTAAGGCTAGAAATTTAATAAAATGAAAATAAAACGGGATAGGAAAGTAAACACGGATAATTGTCAATATATTAATTTGCAAAATTATCTCAACGAAATCAAATATTGAGCACCAACACTTCAACAATGGGAAAAGGCGCAAGAGAATTTACCAAAATATGAGAGAGGGATTTATCCTATCATCAATGCTAACCTAATCACTTTTGTGTTATTAGGATGTCAGATCTAGACTATCGTAGTGTGGATTACTCTATCTCGAGTTATAATCACTAAGCCTTAATTAAAAAGCCCTAATCAAGTTGAGTCATCAAAATTGTTATCTCATAATAAACTATTGGTCCACAACCTAATCAGATTTTAATTTCTCTAATAAACTACTAGGTCTCACATGGTATCTCTCTCCATACAATAATCAATATGATTGGTTACACGGTGTATTAGATCACCTAACTCTTATTAACCCGACCCAATCATTTTTCATTTGACTCACCCTCTCCGTTTGTTACTAAAGTATGAAGATACAACAATCAATCACAGCGCTCAATCAAAATAACACAAAAGTAACTAGATTATCATTAATTTAAGGTAAAATCCAAAAAGAAAGATAAAACATCTTAATCAAACCCAAATCCATAAATATATTTGTATTCATCTTAACATTCAAAGAAAATGAAAACAAAGATGAAAGAAATACACGTCGAATGGGGATCAGGACATCTCGAGAAAGAAGTAGTTGTGAAGATCTGTTTCTTTCTCCTCTCTTCCTCTTTCTCTCTCTTCTTCTTCTCTCCCCGTAGAGTGTTTTCCAAAATGGCAGATTGGAGACTCCTCAGGGTTTCTCCATTAACTCGTTTATAGGTTTTTCTAATTTGAGCAACCCTAGGGCTTTTTCGAGTTTGAAAAGCCCCTCGAAAACTCACGTTGGGAAGGTTGTTCACGTGATCTATCACGCAGGCCATGATTATGGCCTCTGATTGAGCCTTTTGTCATGATCGTGGCTCCTCCCTGATGATTTTGTCACGATCATAGCTTGTGGGCCATATTTGTGCGCTTGGTTGCTTCTTTGGATTCTCTTCGAATCTCCTATGTTCCTCTATATTTGCCCTGAAACACTAGCAAACTCATCAAGGCACCTAAAAATGTAAAATTGAACCTCAAAAGTGTTTTCTAACCCCTCAAAACACTCAAAACACAAATATCTAACTAAAAAACTAAAACCTAACCTAAATACGCATTAATAATTCAATTTAACTACTAAACACGTACTAAACTACCCTTTAAAACATTACATAATCTATGAATATCAACATCCCCACACTTAAACGTTTACTTGTCCTCAAGAAAAAACAAAATAAGCAAAACACATAATGTATCCAAACACACACACCTAATGTAGTAATAAGATAATGGCATTCAACTTCCCGAAACTACTTTATCTTCGAACACAATCTCTCAAGTTGTTCTAACTTGTTAACTCGCGAAACTTATGTACCTTCAAGTAATATACCACTAATCCAAACCTTAATGTTAAGTTTATTCACCCCTATCACTTGCACACGCACATTGATAATTATTCAGTCAATCACAACAGTAACTATCCCTAAGTATATTTTCATGAAAATTCAAGTTGTTTACCAAGATCGGTCGATTTTATTTGACAAAACATTATTTTTTAGTTAATTTTAGGTTATATTTTTATTAAGTAGCTTGATTGGAATGTCATTATAACATTTTGACGCGAAGGCACACATTTATGATGTGTGTCGATCTGGTTACTCAACTACATCATATTCTCAACTGGCTACTAGCTCTATTTATAACCTGAAGCTCAGCAGAATAGTTATTTGCTTATGATTTACACTTTTTATCATTATCCTTAGACTAAAAGATTTGGACTAGTCCTACACCTCTATGGCAACGGTGCCAAAAAATTGTTGATCGTTTTGTAAGCTTTACTATTTATAGCCTTCAAAATACCGCAAGTGCACAGGTCGTGATTTCTAATATGTGAAGGGTTGATCCCAAGAGTAGTTGTGGATTAATCTAATCCTAAGTTATCTAAGGCTAGAAAATTAATAAAATGAAAATAAAACAGGACAGGAAAGTAAACACGAATAATTGTCAAGATATCAATTTGCAAAATTATCTCAACGAAATTAAATATTGAGCACCAACAATTCAACAATGGGAAATCGAACAAGAGAATTTACCAAATTATGAGAGAGAGATTTATCATATCATCAACGCTAACCTAATCACTTTTGTTTTGTTAGGATGTCGGAGCTAGACTATCGTAGTGTGGATTACTCTCTCTCGAGTTATAATTACTAAAGTTTAATTAATAAACCCTAATCAAGTTGAGTCACTGAAATTGTTATCTCTCGATTAACTATTGGTCCATAACCTAATCAGTTCTTAAGCTCTCTAATAAAATTCTAGGTCTCACATGGTAATCCCCTCCATACAATAACCGATATGATTGGTTGCATGGTCTATTGGATCGCCTAACTCTTATTAACCTTACCCAATCATTTTGCATTTGACTCACCCTCTCGATTTGTTACCGAAGCATAAAGATGCAACAATTAATCACAACACTCAATCAAAATAACATAAAATTAACTAAATTATCATTAATTCAAGTTAATATCCTAAAAGAAAGTTAGAACATCTTAATCAAACCCAAATCCATAAATATATTTGAATTCATCTTAACATTCAAAGAAAATGAAAACAAAGATGAAAGAAATACATGTGGAATGGGGATTAGGACACCTCGAGAAAGCCGTAGTTGCGAAGACCTAGTTCTTTCTCCTCTCTTACTCTTTCTCTCTCTTCTTCTTCTCTCCTCTTGGAGTGTTTTCCAAAATGGCAGATTGGAGGCTCCTTTAGGGTTTCTTCATTAACCCTTCTATAGTTTTTTTCTAATTTGGGCAACCCTAGGGCTTTTTCCGAGTTTGAAAGGTCCAGAATGTCCCTCAAAAATTAAAGTTGGGAAGGTTGCTCGTGTGTTATATCATGCAGACCATGATCATGGCTCTTCCTTGATGCTTCTGTCACGATTGTGGCTTATAGGCCACGAACGTGGGCCTAGTTGCTTAGGTTTTCTCTAAATCTCCTCCGTTCTTTTATATTTTTCCTGAAACATTAGCAAACACATCAAGATTCCTTAAAAACCTAAAATTGAAGCTCAAAAGTGTTCTCTAACCCAAAAATTACTCAAAACACAAATATCTTACTAAATAATCGAAACCTAACTAAACATACGTTAATAATTCAATTTAACTACTAAACACGTATTAAACTACCCACTAAAACATTATATAGTCTACTACTATCAAGCAACCTCATGATGGATACCCATCTTGGGAAATCAAGCTCAACAGGTTAAACGAAGTTATTTGGTGACTACTTATTTATGCATTTTTTGTGGACTAATACTAAGATATATTTAGTTATTGAATAGCATCCCTAGCATAACCTTACTGTGTTTAATGAGGTTGAATTGTTTAATCCCTAATGAGTTCCATAGCCCAAGTTTGGGTGATTTGAGTAGCACACACTTGATGGACTCACCTATGTGATTATGAGGGGCTAGCTGGCCTCCTATTAGACCAGGGCATTTTGAGGCTATTTTTTCTCTAATAGTTTATGTCTCCAAAATTTCTTGGACACTAGGTTAAAGACTTAGTTCACCTGGTTGTTTACCTATTTTTCTCTTAAGCAGTTACAATTTGTTTCTCAAGTTTTGGATCAAGTGGGGGATTGTTGGTATTTTGGTTGTTCCAAAACTTGATTAAATGCATACGTTTCTTGTTTCTCAGTTTCTATTGTTTTCATGCAACATCCATTGTTTTGATTTCCTTTTATTACCATAGCATTAATAACATTCCTTGCATTCATGTTTCTTAATTGCCCTTGTTATTACCCCCAACATTCTTATTTTTCAATATATATATATATACCCACTGAGTGTTGGTTTTTTGATAAAAGATACACACAACACTACACTCTCTCTCTCTCTCATGTTTTTCTTGCTGCAAAATTATCTTAAAGCCATCCTATCTAAGCTATCTCTTGTATACAAAAATAAATCATAACACACACCCATCTTCTTCAAATATGCTCTCTCATTGGTTATTCTACTTAATTCTTAAAGATAGTTCCTACTTCGCCCTTTGGAGTGCACCGAAGCTGGTAGAGAAGGCGTTAACAATGAGGTCGCATCCCGTTTTCCTAATGCACCAAAGAGGGGGAATTTTGGACTTATGGCAGTGATTTTTCATGACACCACATTCAGATAAGTCATTCCAATTTTAATTATTACTACTATTTTCGCTAACAATGTGGATATAGTTATAGGTCATTTGTGTGACCATGGTAGTTAAAATGATTCGAATTCAAAACTCGTTAGAGGGAAATGACAAGAAAATGATCAAACTTCACAATAAGGTAAAAATTACGGTTCATACTTTATTATGATTTATGTGTTAATCATTTTGAAGATTTTAAATTAATATTAGCTTTCAGGAATCAAATGAAAAAGTTTTGTTATTATTTCACTACATACAGGATCGGATCCCACCCTAATTTCTCAACAATGATAGCAGAGTTGACCTTAATTCTATAAATTGATTATAATATGTTTGATTATTAATTAATTTTAGAATTAAAATTGCAATTGCTGCTAAACCTAAAATTATATTTACATTTGATTATTTTAACCTGAAGAGTTCATATTATAGAATCCTACAATTGAAAATTCAAAAAAATTTCAGAAACCTAAGAACACTAAAGGTGCAAAAGATTTTCATAAGTTATGTGTTTACAAAATATGAATTATAGAAATTCACAATAAAAAAGGATAACTTAAAAAATACGACTTAATTTGGTTGGAGATGCTTTTAAGTGAAGCTGTTGCCGATGAATTGAGCTATTATATATGGAGATTTTGGGAGGATGATTGTTGTGTAAGTTGCTGGTTGTCATGGATGTGTGTGGCAATAACTACTACTGTTGAATGGGACTAGAGAAGCATGTGAAGACGTTGAGTGAGGTCTGGATGTCCGGTAGTTATCTAATGTTGTTATGGACATGCTGCTGGAGAAGATGACATGCTACAATGTCGGAGCACCTTGAGAAGGTAACTTCTCCTCGGTAGCATGATTAACCAGTATGACATTGGAGCTACATGAAGTTGGAGGAGTGTCAGCGGTGAGACGTGTATAGAGATGCAAAGGAATCTTTTGGTAGCTAGGGTTTTCTTAGTTTGTTTATAGTTTTTCAAAAGACACTACAACAAAAATACACATTTCGCGTCGTCTTTGTATTAGACATCACAAAATGTAGGAGGCTTTCGCGACATCTTTTTAAATGTCAGGAAAGGTGGGAAAATACGGTGACGTTGAATAAGGACGTCGTTGAATTGCCATGTTTTTTCCATCGTTTTAGTAGTAGGACGTGGCAAAATACTATCCACAACGTTTTGGAGAGTTAGACGTCAGGAAAGGCCTAAAAATTAGCTTTCCCCATGCGGTTTATAACATTAATCTGCGGCCTCCCAAGCAGAATATTTTGCGTAAATTAAAGAAAATCAACTTTCATCGCACTCTCCCGTCCCTCTCCCTAGAGCCACCGTCCCTTCCCTCTCCCTGGAGCCATCATATTTTGTGGAAGTTAGGATCCCCGTCGAGCCACCGTCCCTTCCCTCTCCCTGGAGCCATAATCTTCTGTCTCCCTTGGAATCCTTGGAGCCACTCTTCAGCAGTTGACGTGCTTCTGTCGTCTACAGTGGGAGTGTTGGTTAAGGTAAGTAATTTGCTTG
>JANZLC010074659.1:0-12664 GCA_026413385.1 Erythroxylum gracilipes | reverse complement strand
TTTATAATCATATATACATACGAGGAATTTCGGATTAAGTAGTTGGGTTTCGGAAACGGGATCCAACAGATATGCTCAGGTTAGTTTGGTTTTCGGAAGAGGTTGGATATCCGGCTATGGGTTCCAACAATTGTCAACAATGGTTATGGTTCAAAGGTTACTGCCACTAGAACTGATGAAGCAAAAAGCACACAACGGTACACTTAAAGAATGAAAAGTGAGAGGTCTGGTCATTGGTGCACACGAGAGATACAGAGAGACAAGGTTAAAAGAGGAGAGAGTTCCAAAACCTCAGCAAATGGATAAATTGACATCATCATGGTTTGAAAGTGATGAAATGCTTTGAATTGTATAATATAACATAAACTAACACTTGGAAAAATGATATTCCTTTATCTTTAGGTAGGTCTACGTGCTAGCACCTGAACTGTCCCACTAGTAATCAAGTTTTGCTTCTGTTTTTTCACTATTTAAGTTAAAGGTAGTTTATGCTTTGCTCTTCTTTTCTATCTCAAATGCAATGAGGCATTAGATATTAACTGATGATTTAGATCTAAAATATTGTAGTAGAAACACAAATTAATAATTTGTATATTGTCCCACTTAAAGAAACATTTCTATGTTCAAACAAAATAGTCATAGACCAAAGTATGTAGAAGAATGAAAATCAGTCACATTCATGTATAAGAACTGTTAAAATTGAATAAAAATTTGCAAATCATAATAATAGAAGATTTTAGAAGTTATTGAATTCCATATTTGAGGACTTAGGGATATAAGAGAAAATTTTGAAAGTCGAAGCACCAAACTGAAACGATGGTTCAACTTCAAAAGATCAAACAATCAAAATCCATTTTCTTTAAACATAGTAGGACATTTCATCAAACACTATACATGCATAGCACATATTCCTATTATTAATATACAAAGTTATCAAATTAGCAAATTAGATCAATATCACCAAACCAAACCACAATAATCTTAAAAAAATCAACAATTAATAAAAAACCAAATTTTAGAAAAGATATTACCTTATTAATTATAAGTTGAATTGTTTCTTAGTTAGTGCATTGGTGACTTCACACGACCGATAAAGGAGCTAGAGAAATAACAGATGACACGAAGAAAAATGAAGGAAGATCATGAGTTGGTGACACAAAGAAGAATAGAAGATGAAAGGATGAAGAACAAAATCCAAATGCGAAGAAGAAGTGAAGAAATGTAGAGGAGATTGTTGTGTGATTGGCTGGGAGGGGGAAGCACTACATGTAGTTAAATGAGAAGCAAAACGACATCATTTTGCTTCTAGTTTTTAGAACTTGTGAGTAATTAAATGACATTTTTTTACTTGAAACAAAACGACATTGTTTTGTTTTTTAAAAGTTGTTTATGTAAATTAAGCGACATCGTTTTGCACTTAAAGCAAAATGATATCGTTTTCCTGCAAAAATTATTTTTAAAATGTAACAAAATGAAAGCAAATCTATGTTGTTTTCTTGTGGAAGTTATTTTTAAAATGTAACAAAACAACGTCATTTTGCTGCAAACAAAACAACGTCGTTTTGTTTGTAGAAACTATGTGGGCCACAAGCCACAGGCTGAGTTGCATGTCCTGAGCCCACGCCTAAACTAACCTCCTTGGCCCGTGGGTTGCGGCCTAACTTGTGGTGACTTAAGCTAAGCCCATTCGGCCTGTGTTCGGGCTCGTGGCCCGGTTTGACTAGGCCTGGACGGTTGACCACGGGTTGGGCTAGGTAATCTTTTACATCCCTAATTTTAATGTATATGGTTCTTTTTTATATATATATAATTGCTTAGAGAATCTTACTCTTATTTTGGAAAGGTGTATTGAAACTAACCTTGTACTCAATTGAAAAAAATGTCATTTTATAGTTGATAAAGTTATAGTTCTAGGGTATATTGTATCTTCTAGGGGTATAGAGGTGGGCAAGTTTAAGATTGATCTCATTTCTACTTTGCCTTACCCCTCATTTGTGCAAGAAGTTTGTTTTTTTTCTTATCCATGTAGGTTTTTACTAAAGGTTCACGAATTTTTGAAGATATCCTCTCCTCTATATAAGTTATTACAATGAGATGTCCCTTTTGAATTTGATGATAAGTGGAAGGAGAAATTTGATAGACATAAGGAGCTCGTAACATCCCTACCAATGATTAAGCCTCTAAATTGGAGCCTTACTTTTGAAATCATGTGTGTTGTAAGTGATTAGCAATGGGGGCAGCTCTAGGACATAGAGTGGGTAAAGCTACACATGCTATCTACTATGCTTCGAAAACTTTGAGTCTAGTCCATCTAAATTATTCCACAATCAAAAAAGAGCTTTTATCTATTATGTTTGTTTTAGAAAAATTACAGCCACACTTGTTAAGTGCTAAAGTTATTGTTTACTCTGATCATGCAACTTTGAAGTACTAGCTCACTAAAAAGGAAGCAAAGTCGAGGTTAATCTAATGAATTATCCTCCTTTAGGAGTTTGATTTGGAAATAAGAGATAAGAAGGGGGCAGAGAATGTGGTTATTGATCACCTTATTCACTTGATTAGAAAAGAAGATGATATTCCTTTGAGAGAAACGTTCCCAGATAAGCAATTGATTTTCACCAATTTGACATCTTCATGGTATATAGATATCGTAATTTTTTTATTAATTAACAAATTACCTATGGGTTTTGAAAAAGCTAAAAGGGAAAAATTAAAGAGTGAAGCCAAATACTATATATAGGATGACCTTATCTATTGAGGCACTGTGCATAATAAGTCATAAAAAGGTGTGTTCCTGAAAGTGAGACGCCTTCTATCTTAAACTTCTATCATTTTTACACTTGTGGAGGGCACTTTAAGGTAAGAAAGGATTGCCTATAAAGTTTTAAATAGTGTTTTTTTACTGGTTTTCATTGTTTAAGGGTGCATATATTTTTTGCAAGTCATGCAATAGGTACAAATAATCAAGTAACTTATCCCATGGAAATCAAATGCCACAAACCACTATTATTTTTGGGAAAATTTTGACGTTTGGGGCATTGATTTCAAGGGAATGTTTTCTCCGTCTTTTGGATTTCAATATATCTTATTTGTAATTAATTATGTCTCTAAGTGAGTGGAAGCTAAAACCACTAAAACTAATAACACTAAAGTTGTTGTAGTTTTTTTAAGACTAATATCATTTCTAGTTTTGGGATGCCAAAAGCCACTATAAACGATAAGGGAACACACTTTTGCAACAGGGTGATGGAAACTTTGTTCAAGAAGTACCATATCATGCACAAGGTTTCTACCTCCTACCATCACCAACTAGTGGCCAAATTGAGGTATCCAACAGAGAAATCAAGTTGATCATAGAGAAAACATTTCAACCTATTAGGAAGGATTGGAGCTTGAGGTTGGAAGATGCGTTATGGGCTTACAAAACAACCTATATAACAGCTGCAACACAAGGCATACTAGGCTATCAAGCATTGTAATGTGAACTTTGATAAGATGGGAGTCTATAGAAAGCTACTATTATAAGTGATTGAAGAGATGTAGAACGACTCATATGTGAATGTAATAATATAAAAGAAAAGATCAAAGCTTTCCATGACAAGATGATCTTAAGGAAAAGATAGTTATTAGTCAAAAAGTGTTTATCTATCATTCTAAAATCAAATTATTCCTAGGTAAGTTACATTCTCATTGGGTCGATCATTTTATGGTTTCTAATGTTTCTCCATATGATGTAGTAGAGATACAGAGCTTGAAAATTGGAAAGACATTGAAGGTGAATGGTCATAGATTGAAGCCATACTATGAAGGATTTTAAGTGAAGAATATGGAAGTGGTGACGTTTGAAGGCCTAGATCACATCACGAGATAAGGAAAACATTGAATCGAGCTAATGATAATAAACAAAGAAGTTGCTCGAGAGTTTGTTCCTTTTCCTTTATATTTTTTGTAATTATTGTTTGTGTTAAATGCACGATTTCTTACATCTAATGTTACATTGAGGACAATTTAAGTTCTAAGTGTGGAGGTGGGGCAATGTTTGTTTTAATTTCTTTTTGGGTGTTTGAAAGTTCTTTTTGCATGTAAAAAACATTTTCTTTTTTATTGCTTTTAGGACAATATAGATATAATTAGAGAGTAGAATTAACAAGAAAAATTTATGGCAATTTGGGCATAAATTTTTACTCTTGTGATTGTTCAATGTGAATTTTCTTTAGAAGAATAGTGACTAGTGGGTAAACATGAGTTCTTAAAACTCATCAAAATTTCAGTGTGACTTTTCAAGTTCGAGAGAGGAGACCTAATTCCTAAGTTACTCTAGAATAACGATTTTGGATTACAAAATGGCTCAACGGTCTATCAGCTGACGTCTGAGGAATAGTTTACTATTTTATGTAGTTTACTTGTGTCATGTAGAACTTTTTTATAAAATCTTGTTAACTTCCAAATGTTTTGGTAATGAAAATATTTTTTTTAATGACTGCAGTGTAAATCATGTTTGCAATAGAATGAACAGTAGTAGTTGTTTTTAAGTGTTGTGTTATTCTTTATGATGCTATATAAGAGACCATAACTACTTTAACATGCCATTATCATAGGATATGTACTTGAATGTCCTCTGGATGTTCTGGTATATACTCTATGGTGGTGAGGTGTTACAATTTTGGTATAGCCTTTTAGATTGACATATCTATATCGATCTCATTATCTTTTCTTCATGTGTGATATTCATGACATGTACATCTTGATTTTTCCTTGGTTTTCTATTCGAGACTAAATTTTTATTACATGCATTAACATGGAAATGATATAGGCATCTTTCTTTTGTAAGCTACATTAGCCAAATAGCCTACTTAATGACATTATTTATCCTGTTATTAACCCTTTTAAGCTTCATTATCCTTTTCTTTTTATGTTTACCACATTACAAGCTTTTAACCTAACCAAATGTTTTGCCCAAGACTTAATGGTAATGGAGCATTTTTGATTGTTGATGTTTATGGATGGACAATAGCATAAGTGTGGGAGTGTGCATATATGTGGGTTGGTTATAACTGATGGAATGTAGTTTTTATCTTTTATGAATGAATTCCATCATTGATGTAGTTTCTTTCAATTTTTTTCTTAAAAAAATAGAAAAAGAAGAAAAATAGAATAAAAGAAAAGAAGTTACCGAGGAGGAAAATTATTTATTTTGCAAAGTAATTCATTTTATCTTTCCTTCTAATGTTGCATGGAATAGGTGACTATGATGCAAACAAAGGAGAAGTTATTATGAAAAGTCATTCCTTATGGTTATAGTGTATTGTTCATCATTGTTTCTATGGGAGATTCCTTCTAATTCCTTGTGCTTCACGTGATTTGTAGTGTGAAGGCTTGAATCTAAGCTATGAACCAGAGTTTTTATACTCATCATAGCTGATGGTACCTAATTTTGGTTTTTTTGCACTTAATACTTCATTGAGTGTTTTTCTTACTTCATTAGTTTTGATAGCTTTTGAACTACATGACCCAACTATTTCTTTCCTTAACCTTTGACCATATTACAAACTTAAAAGTACTTTAATTCATGATTATGCATGTGAATCTTGAGTGGTGGAGAGCTGAAAAGATATGCAAAGTCATAGAATGTCTTGATCATAAAAGGTGTTTGAGTGTAACTATAGATTTATATTATTTATAGTCAGAACTTGTCAATCAACCCTTAGATTACTCAATTTTTGAAGACAATTGTTGTTAATTGATCATGACTAAAAACAATGAATTTTTAATTCTTGCTATGATTTTGAGTTATTCCACTTTTCTTATAGCTATCTATTATTGGGAACTATGGAAAAAGAGGAAGTGTGATTTTTAGTTTTACTCAAGGATGGTCAAAACCTAAGTGTTGGGGAACTTGTTAAGTGCTTGATTAGCTATATATTTACTCCTTAATGCTTAGTGATCAATGTTAGATGCACTTAAGATACTTATTTTGGTTAATTTTTTGGTTTTAAATACAAGTTAGAGGAATAAGAACCAAAGAAGTAGATGAATTAGGGTAAAGATGGGACAAAGAATGCAAGAAATGAAGTTACTACAACTCACATGACTGTATATGAGTCCATGTAACTCACTAGAAGTGCATAAGAGTGTGAAGATGCAGTTTTGAGCACCTTTGTCACCTACACGACCATTTGTCGACTTACACGATTATGCAAGTGAGCTTCAAAACCATGTAAGTGTCCATGTAGTTTACTGTGAACATGTAAGCGCATGATTCTTATAATTTTTACACACACGATCACCTGCATGTTTGTGTATCTGACCGTGTATTATGAAAGAACCTTAATTTTTACCATAAAAGGGAATTTAAAAGGCCAAATGAGGTATGAAGACTTTAGAGACATGAAAGGGGATTCCATACCTTTTAGGGAGCTATAAGGAGTTAAACTTCATCTTTCTAGTGCAAAGGGGATATCAAGGCTGACGAACATGTTTCGGCATTGATTAGTCTGGTGATGTTATTCTTACTCTCTTTTGGAATTGATTGTGTTATTCTATGACTAATGTTTTGGGATTTATGTATGAATTGTTTAAACACTCCAAATAGATTATTTATGTATGAACTCATTGCTAAAATCTAGATTGCATTACATAATCATTATATATCTGATTCACTTGTGGTAAACTAATGGTTGCATATCATTAGGGATAATATAACATAGGTTAAATGACTTGAGCTTATGTGGTTGTTAGATTAACATATTTTCTTATTCTATAATAAAGTTTTCACATTAAATCTAGAGAGCTTATTCTAGGTGTTGGACCTAATTAAAAAGCTTATTTTAACTAGATATAACTTAAGGAAAAACAAAGATTAGCAAAGCTTATTGTTAATCTATGGTTAATATTTTCAAATAGAGGTACGAGAACAATATAATGATTAATTGTGCCTATTCATGTGAAGGTTGAGATTGAATCGCGAATTGGATTTGAAACCCATTGGTTAATTTTATCACTTTTGTACTGTTTGATTTGATCTACCTTCAATAGTTTAGTTTTACTTTATTTTGTTAATCAAATTCAACCAAACCCCTTCCCCAAAACCTAAACATTGATTTATTCATTACAATAGCCAAATACATACTCTCTATAGATACAATCCTTACCATTACTACTAAAATTTATTTGTGCAAAGTTAGATTTTATTTTCTGGCAACTCACATCAAGAATAAACCAAAAGGCTTAAAGAGCCTTACTCATTCCTAATGTCTATCCTCTCATGGAATGTAAGGGGAATTAATTGTCCTAAAAAAGCAACATATGCTAACTAATTACTTATTAGAAATGAAGCCTATGCTAATAGGACTTTTAAAAATAAACTTAAAGGAAGATAAGTGTAAAAAGTTACAATTTAAAAAAAAATCACCAGAGCATCATTTTTAATAAGAAGAAATAGTAATAGAAGTGAGGGAATTGGTTTGATTAGCTCTAGGAGTTGCTTTAAGTGTGAAAAAATTGTTGGAGCATATGATCTTATTCATGTTGAGAAAATGCCTGAAGTCATCATTGTAATATATATCCCTAGGATTAGCTATTAGGATGCACGCTAAAGAATATAAGGAATAGTGATTTAAAGGTTCTTCCATTACTTTCCCTTTTCATACAAGAAAATTAGAAAAAAAAAGAAAGGGGGAGAGGTTGGTAAATTGCGAGATCACAAGTTCTAATTTTAAAGTAATTAGTTGTAAGGTTATGATTGTTTGAATTGGGTAGAAGTGATTTCGTAATTTGAGAGAGAATCAAAAGAGAGTTTTTTTAAGTTTTTTTATTTTTGCCAGATTAAATTGAGTAGAAGTAAATGTTAAGTATTATTTTAAATAGAAAGGAGAAAGAAGATTAAATAGAGGATAGTTGAGAAAATCATGTGCATGTGGGTATCTATTAGAAGATATTGCATTTTCATAAGCTTAATAACAAATGACAAGTTGAATAAACAGTGATCATGAAACTCATAGTGAGAGAAACAAAGAGAATGATTATTTTAAGATTTAATTATTAAAGTGATGGAGTCAATTAAAGGTCTTAAGTCTATTGTGAATAGCAAGTTAGAGGATGAAGTTATGGGGGAGGGATAGAATGGTATTTCTCTCATATGACACTATATTTCTGTTTATTAAGTATATATATACTAAGGACGAACGGGATGGATGACTACAAAATCTATTTCGTTCGTCCATTTCATCAACGATTTGTATTCTTCTGCAGCTTTATTCTTCCTTCTTTCTTTCCTTTCGTATGCCAAGCCGTCACTTCTACGACCACGTTTTAAAGATGGCTCCTCTTATCATCTCACCTCGATGACCACGTTTTAAAGATGGCTCCTCTTATCATCTCACCTCGATGACCACGTTTTAAAGATGGCTCCTCTTATCATTAACACCTTCATCTTCCTCGCCACCTTCAACAGAGGGATTTACACCGATGTTAACATCAATGACTCCCTGAACAACCCGCTTTCCCTTAACTTCCCAGACCATTCCATTCTCAATTTCCTTGTATGGGACCTTTGCTCATGTCTGTATCCGTCGGGATGTGTCCAGCAGTTACCGCTCTTGCTGTAGCCAAGCGTCGTTAGCTCCAACAAATTTCCAGGTTGCGCCATTTCATGCTACAACATTTTGAAGCTTGTGCCACATCCACGACTCAGCTTTCCTCTTGAGAAGTTTTCGCAGATGCTGCCCTCCAGTCACGGCTCCTCTATGCTTGTCCTGTGGCGTTCATGCAGTGGCGACTTCTCTGGCGGCTTCCTCAGTAGCCAACTGCCCCGTTTCATGTTTGAAGCACGATTGTGAGTCTTCAGCCTGTAGAAGAGAGTTCAGCACGATCGTGCTTTCCTATCCTCTCTTCCAAAAGCGTCATCCTCTAACCTTTAAAATACCACGATCGCGAGATGGCCATCGACTTACGATGTCGCGATCGTGCTATCTTCAGCCTGTAGAGGAAAGTCTGAACTATCCTCTCACGCAAAAACACTTTCAAATGTTTGCACTTTTTCTTCTTCTTTTCTTAAATTCTTACTTTTCGTTCAAACAACCTCCGTATCTTTCAATCCAGAACTCCAGAAAATTCCAAACTTTATATCATTAAAAAACTTTAAAGAAAGATTTATAACTTTCATGAAGACAATTTACCACTGTCATCTGATATCATGAAAATGTTTGTTTTCTCTTGATCATTTAATGACAAATAAATCATGATATTTATCTCATATACCAACAATTCGTTAAGATTTACATGTATGTATAATAACATTATCATATATGTTAAATATAACTAATTTATTATATTATAATAACTATTAATCGTATCAAAAGGAATTATGTTTCAACATGATCAAAAAAAATTCGGTCATTTGAAGTATTTAATGACTGATAATAATTACAATGTAATTAATACAGTTACTATCTAGCACATTTTGATATTGACCACTTATTTAAGTATAAGTTTATTTATATTATAACGAAATTAATAATAGTTAGGTATATTAAGATAATTCGAATTAATATAAATTGTTTATTATTATTCATTATTTCACACCAAATATTTTTAGTAACATTATTATGTAGAACATATATATAATAATGTTTGTAAAGTATATTATTAAAAGCTCAAAATTTTAATACTAAAAACAAAATTATAATATGATTTTTGTAGATAAGGAGAGAAAAAATAAAAGCTTGAAAATTTAATATAATTGCTTCTCACTCTATATAGTCATGGTGTTAAAATAATTCAAATTTTTATAAACTATTTTTTATTATATGTAATAATAATATATATAAAATATGCTTTAGATTGTTGTATAATCACGGTATTAAAATAATTTGAATATGTTTTTTATTATATATACAATAATATAAAAAATATTAAATTTAATATATATGTTTCTCATTGGTATTATTTAATTAATTGTACATATTAATTGTTGATTATATGAAATACTTTATTATTCTTTGTAATTTTAATTTATTTGTAGGTATAACTTAACTTGTCCCACCCATGAACTAAACCCTGTTAGGCCTTTTTCAATAAAGATATCATTTAATTTAAAATTTTTTAAAATACATTCAGACACCAGTTTACTTTCGCTAATGTATGTTAGGAATTTTGCTTAAATTAATTATGCTCCTTAAATTACAATGACAACTTATTTGGTTGTTGCTGATGAAATCTATAGATTATTAATGTTACTTTAATAAACATTAAATATATTTACATTTTTATAAAGAAGTCTTCCTTTTATTTAAAGTCTAGTTTAGAAGAGTTACATTTCATCCTCATTTCGGTTCCAATTTTGTTGCTATTTCTATCCTCTTGTTCTACTCCTTTAAAACGAGTTACGCAGAAAATATATCTCAAGTTCAGAAAATTAAATCTGTGATTCGGTGTCTTATAGAGAATAGTTCCTTACCACAAAACCAGATAAGTGCTTCTTTTTCTTTACTATTCTATATTTTTAAGCAGGAAAAAGCAAATTGATATAAATATTGTGTTAAGTATTAACTTCGCATGACATTATTTTTTGCATGATCACAGGAAAAAATTTTGCACCAAGAATTGTTTTGCAAGGTTCTTAAGAGCTAACGACAACATTTATTTAGCTGCAAAAAAAATAAAAGCTTGCCTTTTTTGGAGAGAAAGCAAATTTATGGGTATTTTTATATTTTCAATTTTATTTTTATACATGTTGTTCTCATTCTTCTATTTTTCTAATTTTTTTTGAAATACAGACAAATTAACAGCTGATGAATTGACGAATGAAACCGCAGAAGGGCTTGCTTATTTAGCAGATCATAATAAAAGTTGTAGACCTGTTTTGGTAATTTCTAAATTCTATCAAATATGTGTTTTTTAATACTATTTATTTATTGAATTTCTAAATTTCATTTTCGCATTAATCGTTTCTAAACTTGTTACTAATCAACATTTTTTGCTTTGTTTTTTTTTATTAAAGATATTTCGCCTTAAACAAAATTACAGAAAGTTTCATTCACGAAAAATGTAAGTCAACATATATAATTTCTCTTTTTATTTCCCAATTTTTATTGCCCTTATTTGATAATTTCACTACGTTATATTTTGGTTTGATTTTTATAGGTTTACACGTTTCATTGCGTTTACTTTGGAAGTTGCCATATCAACAATGCGTAAAAACTGTGAATAATTTATTATTATTTTTGATGCAAGTATGTTTTCTCGTTAACAATAAAATGATAATAATTATTATATAAAAATTCACTTTTAACAACTTCATAATATTTTTTATATTTATAGCTTTTTACAAGTCCGCTGTGCCTTTTATAAATACATTTTCATCTGCGTTTAAAATTTTTGCCAACTATTATCCATCCAGACTTTACAAGATATTCCTGGTCGATCCCCCCTCTTTGTTCTTTTATTTATGGAAGGTGATATTCATACCTATTCCTCTTGTTTATATTTTGATTGTTTTTCAAAAGTGTAGTATTTGGTTAATATATAATTCAAAAATGTTTTTTTTTTTTACAGGGCTTGAAACCATTTTTCCAGTTTTCAACCATCACAGATATCATATGTTCATTGGACTTTGAAGAAACATTGGAATTCCCCAAACACCTTTCCACAAGATCAACTGCTAAAGATGGGTCACACTCTTTGAGGTTTTCGTTATCAGTGTCGCAATATTCTAACCCGAACAAACCATGGTATCTTACTCTAACCGGACTAGTTTCTACTCCCGACATTAATTCGTTAAATGCTACATTTATTTCCTTTGGATCGCCTCATGCAATAACTACCAATAAAGCTTTATTTCTATCTACTCCAATTCTACGGCGAGTTACCGAACTAAATAAATTTGTTCAACCACAAACCCCACAGCCTTCTTTTTTTCGCTCGCTAGTTATATATTTGTTTTCCAAAAAAACTAATACGTTTCGGGAATGTAACCAGACATTTTTACCGCTCTTAAAATTTTATAGGATCCCTTACAATGAGACTATTTATAGGTCAATTATGCAACCTCCAATCGGTGGTCTCCTATCTATTGTATCTTCTTGTCTAAAGGGAAGTAACTTTTCTGTATCAAATTGATTTTAACACGAAGATAGTGTACACACGAAGATAGTGTACACCTTATTTATATTCTATATCATTGCGCCTTTTTTTTAATATAACGGAATGCGTATTTGATTAAGTCTTTTTTTCCTTTTTATAACAATATGAATTTATATTTACCCGATTTTAATTAACTAAAATAACAATTATTAAGTTCAAGGTCATGGAAAAATTGGTATTTATGAAATATCAGTACCAACAATTAATTTATGTTTTCGTTTAAGTATATTTAAATTCTACTAATTAATATATATTTAAATAGTGCCAATTTATATTGACTGCTTATTATTGTTCACTTTTTAAGACTACATTTGTATAATAACATTGTTATATATATTATTTATGATTTATTGATTATATTACCATAACTGTTAATTATAACTCATTAACTATTATTTCAGTCAATTAATTATTGTTAATAATAACTGAATATATTTATTATATTCAAAAAATGCTTTATTATGTTAAAATTAATTAGTTAACAATGGTTTAAGTATATTTAAATAATATAATCAAAAAATTG
>JANZLC010074616.1:0-12665 GCA_026413385.1 Erythroxylum gracilipes | reverse complement strand
AACCGCAATTCACGAAGCATCCAAAGGTGCAACGGGTTTTTGAAGAAAAGAGGAAACAACTTCCATAAAAATCACTAACTTGTACCAGTATGTAGAACTAACCCATAAAAGAAAGGAGCAAAAAGAAACAAACAAGAGAGAACAAAGTTTACAAGTTATCAGGAATTTGCAAGAAAGAGAAGTAGTTTGCCTCCTCCACCAACTAGTAGCACCTGAACCACCGAAGACTTGAAGCAATCAAAGGCTCACACCTGAAGTCCGACACTCAAAGCTTCCCTTTTCCTTGACATAACACAGAAGAACAAATTGAAGAAGGTCCTAACCCCAAAATCGATATTTCCTTGAAGAAGCTAAAAGTAGAAAAGCATGCATCTCAGACCATTTTTCTCGAGCTTCAAAAGCAGGAGATGTAAACAAAAGGGCATGAAAAGAATGTGAAATAATGGGCAGTGACCCCCGAAGTGGTGGGGCTCACAGAGGAAACAATCTACGTAGCAGCCATGTCTTTATAAAGGGGCAAAATGAAATAAAGTTAGCATATTAAAGTTAAGCAAAGTTTGTCCATTAGCACAACAAAAGAAAGGGATAGATGATGGATAAGTAAGGAGTTAAAGTGTCATAGCAGTTGTGAAATTTGACTCACAAGGATCACCATATATGCATATAAAGCAGAGAAGGTATGAGAGCTTTCTCTTTCAGCGGTCATTTGCAGGGGACAAGCCCGTCCCAACAAAATAATTAACTTATCTTCCTTCGCCAGTCTGTGATGACTGTGATAAATCCTAACCCTTTACAAATTTTTTCTTACCATCCAATCATGATAGAATCAGCGGTGCCTGTGACCTGATGAATGCGGAGAATGAGATTTCCAGCTCGGACGCCGGCTCTGTTGAATGTCAACCACAAACTGTGGCGCGACAGTCAGAGCCAATCACCAAAATTCGAGTTGGATCACCTTGTTTTTATTAGGATATTTCAATCTTGTGTCATTTAATATAATCTATTTAATTTATTTGTATGAACTTTACGTCAATGAGATTTACTGAAAGAGGATAATAACTGGCTTGCTTTCCACGTCTCTTTGCTTTTGGCTGCCCAAGAATCTTCCACGCATGCATAGTAAACGGGCAAATAATTGCAAAAGTAGAATTCATATATTTTTTCATGTTCATGTATAAGCTACTTCAGTAAATTTATTTGGTCAGTCCCCTGTCACGCTGATCAGAATATAATTTGTCTCAAGTTAAAGTCCTAGAATTCCCATGACTTTTTAGTATATGTTTTGATATATGAATGAAGAATAGAGACGCTTTTCGGCCGACAAAATAACCAAGGTCATTTTTTAATCCCCCATTCGTAAAGGGATATGAGAATCAAAATTATACAGTATTATTAATAATTGACTTCTGATTAGGGTTGACGAAGATGATTGTACATAATTTAAATTATAATTATAAAAAAAATGTCTTGGTCTTGGTCTTTTAGTTTTAGGTATTTGGCTGGCTTACCAAAAGCAGTTACTGCTTGACCTATGGGGTCCACTTCAATGTCCTGGGCACATCTCACAAGCCCATATTTCTGACTTGGATACAAGTTTAGCGGTGATTATACCATATATGAATGTCGGATATTTTTGGCATTTTCTTCATTTATTTTCTTTTTATGTTTGATATGGGATATATAACTAAGATCCTATTACATGTTACACATGGTATCAGAGTGGTGATACGGGATATATAACTGACACGTGTGTTGCACGCATCAAGTCGATGGACGACATGTGTAGTAACTGCCGATCAGGTGCTTTATGGAAAGCACGTCGCAGTGGGGGCGTGTAAGGCACGCGCCCCATCCTCCATGCGCAACTGACATCATGCTAATGTTGGCGCTACAGTGAACGCCGGCATCAGCGCTACAATGCTCTGATGCAATGTTGATGTCAACACGATACAGTAACTAACAAAACTAAAAATTTTAGATTTCCTGTAAGGACACCCAGGGGTGTTTTGGGTCAGTTTCCGAGTCCGAGAAATTTATTAAAGTGAGTTTTTCTAGACTTATTACAATAGTAATAAATTAAAATTTAACTCTAGAAAAAAGAATTAAGGCGTTTTGAAGCCGATTTGAAGTGAATTTTCATGCTTCAGACATCATATGACGGAGATTTCAAGTTTTCGTGTCTCGTGTCTTATGTTCAATGTTCGAGATCGCATGATCGTCACTCGGAAAAGGAATTAAGACATTCTAAAGTCATTTTTGAGTGAATTTTCGTGCAATAAACTTGCATAAGGGAGATACCTGAGGTTCTCGTGTCTTGGATAGTCAATTTAGTGTTAGGTGACGCACGATAGTCGCTCTAATGAGATTTTTCGTTACAAAAGTCTCAAATAAAGTTTTCAGATAATGTCTTCAACACAAGTGTGTGACAATGAGATTGTGCATTCGGGTTTTGCATTGATGTTACATTGTCACATACTATATACCCATAAAGAATGTGAGGATGATATAAAGATGTATCCCTTGTGTTTATAGACCTTTTGGGTGCTGATAAGATTGCAGTCACCACAATGCCCTTTCGAGTCAGTATTTCGAATTGTTCTACTTGCATGTTAAAGGATGTCTCTAGTCTCATGTTTGGTTATTTTGCCCACAGGTATTGGCCTTACATGAGATTTTGAGATGTGTATAAAGGTATTAGATAGAGGAAATTCGTTGCTTAAATGATCTATTTGCCCACAGGTGGTAGAGTCATGAGAGCTAATGGTTTGTACTTTGATCGCTTTTATGTGGAGGTCTAATTGCATATATTATGTATTCAGCCCACATGTGTTTCATAATATGTGTGATCGAATTCTCGGTATAGATACTATTTAATGGCTTTAATTATCGTTGTTATCTTATATTTGTGTTGATCTATGAATTATCATTTTACAGTCACCTTTTCTGTCAACAGCAACATCAGTGTCACCATTGTAGTCCTGACTGGTTTCAATATGAAGAACTGGACAGAAGATGTATTGAATATTATGAAGATAACTGAAATTGATATGGCCATATGTACAGATAGGTCATCTCTACTTACATTCATAAGCTCAACAACTCATAAAGAAGCTTATGCAGCTTGGGATCATTCTGACAGATTATGTTTGATAACCATTAAGAGATTCATACCTGACCATTTGCTTATTGGACTTCCCAACACAGACATTGCGAAGGAGTTTTTTAGTAATGTCTCTCTGAGGTACACGATCTCACCTTATGTTGAGATAAGTACCTTGATGAAAAATTATTCTCCATGAGGTGTACGGGAGAAGGGGAAGTGATAAAGTACATATCAAGAATGATCCATCTTCACAGTAGATTGAAGATGTTAAATATTCCTCTTCCTGATGTCTTTATAGTTCACCAGACTCTGAACACACCCCCTCTAGAGTTTAGTAATCTGGTGATGACATATTATTCAGTGGATGAGGAATGGGACTTCAATGCTTTGATTGCCCATTGCATTACTGAGGAGGAGAAACTCAAGCTTGCAACTCCTACAACCCTCGAAGTAACTAAAGGGAAGGAAAAGGTGAAGCTCACTAAGATCAAAGGCAGAAAGACTACATCTTCTCCACATGCTGATGCTACTCAATTTAGTGTTGCTAAAGGTCCTGCAGACATAAAGAAGCCAGCAGTATGAGGCCTAAAAGGAAAAACTGAGACCATTAGGTAAATCCTTGGCCTATCAATTTATGAATCTAATTTGCGATAATCGCATTAAATACTTGGTGGCTATAAAGTGGAACATCTGATCATGATGCTTTCACAATGGAGGGGTTTATATCCAGGATAGATCCAAATAAAGGGAAGGAGGAACTGATGGTTGATAGCAATGAAGAAGCGGATGTAATATCTATAGGGGATGTATATACTGAACCTTATTGCAAGGTTCATTTTAGTTTACACGACACATTTTATAGGTGATCTTTGTATCAATATCAGACAAAGAAAGTTAACGTTTTGTAATTAACGCTTCTGCTATACAGTTGTTGTTTAATGCAAAATATAACGGTATAACTTTCTTGTCATATGATTTGTATAGAATGTGTGTTACTCCAAATTAGATATATGCTTCTTCATATCTTGTTGAATAAGTCATGAAAAGAAGAACCCTAATGAATGATTAGTCATATATGGTGTAGCATAAAAGTTTAAGCCATATTTCTAGAGCTAGGGTTGAGAGATTGATTAAGGAAAGCATTCTCTCAATTCTAGATTATGATGATCTAAAAACATATGTTGACTATTGTAGGGGTAAGTTAACTGAAATAAGGATAAAGAGGTTAGCTCGTGTTTTTGGCTTATTTGGTATGATACATGCGGACATAAAAAGACCTTATATAGTTACATTGTGCAATTCTAAATGTATAATGACATTTGTTGATGATTATTTCCATTACAGTTTACGTGTTCTTGCTTAAAGACTGAAGGTTGAGAACCAGTTGGAAAAATCCATATAGAGATTCAGATTTGATCGAGGAAGAGAGTGTATCATTTCAAACATTTTGTTTCAGGACATGAAAAGGTTCGTTTGCCAGATATATAGAATCAATTGGAATAGTGACTTAGTTCACTATGTCAAGTAGTCCTAAGCAAAATTGTGAGTTGCCAAAGGGTGTAATCGTACCCTATAGGACATAAAGAAGTCAATGCAAAACATGACTAATCTACCTGATTATCTAGAAGTGTAGAAACCCAGCCTTGCATATATTCGTGTATAAGACTGCCCTACTGAGGTAGTATAATCCTTATAAAGACAAATTGCATGCTCATTCCGTTTATTGCTATTTAGTAAAATATCTCGACCACTCAAAAAGCTACAGATTTTACTGTAGAAAAGGAGGGACCAGAATAGTGAAATCACAAATAATTAAGTTTTTAGAATATGATGTCTATGATGATGGTGGACCCTTTGACCCTTTAGATGATAGTAGAAAGGACACTACAGTTATTATATACCCGCTACTCATACGATTAGATCTGATGGATCTAGGTCTTAGTACTGTGCCTGTATAGAAACAAGAACCTATACATGTACACACAGAAGTTCCTGGGGGTATAAGATTTAATGTAGTTACGTAGATCCACTAGAGTGAGATGACTTGTTATCCCATTTGGATAGATAATCTATTTGGTTAATAGGACTATGATGTTAGACATGCTACGGATCCAATTACTTTTACAGAAGTTGTTTATGGACCCAATGTGGATTTATGGTGGGATGCAATGACTGATGAGATGCAAATCATGAAGCATTATAAGGTTTGGGAGCTAGTTGATTTGCAGTGAAATTGCAAACTAGTCAGTTGTAAATGAGTTTCAAGACCTAAAGGATTTCAGGTAGAGTTCAAAAGTCTATGGGCTCGCTCAGTTCCCCTGTTGGTTCACTCAGGGAGATAGGTTGACTTTAATGTTATCTTTTCTCTCGTATTCTCGTAGGATACATTTCGAGTGATTATGGAAATTGTAGCTCATGATGATATAGAGTTACATCACATGGCTGCTAAATCGCTTTCTTAAATAAAGACCTTTATAAAGAGGTCTATATGGAACAACTTGAAGGATTTTGGGATCCAAATGGAATTGATATGGTTTATATGTTAAGCAAATCAAAATATGGCTTATTTTAAACCTCCCGAAAGTGATACTTTACATTTGAAGAGGTTGTGACCTCTTTAAGCTTTGTGGAAAATCAAGTTAAAAGATGCTTATACTATGAGGTAAGGCAGGCAAAGTTATGTTCCTATAATTGTACGTAGATGATATATTGCTTACGTCAAATGTCTTGATCATGTTGCATGAGGTTAAGCAACTTTTGACCAAACATTTTGACACAGAGAACCTTAGTAAAGCATCTTTTATCCTAAATATGCAGATTTACCGGAACTGATCTCATCACTCTTTAGGCTCTCAAAATGCATACATTGAGTATGTGTAATAAAGGTTTAATACGGTTGACTGTAAACCTATTGTAATAACAATCTCTTATAGTGAGAGATCATCTTTGGCATATTGCCCAAAGAATAAAGTAAAGAGAGAGATTATAAGGAATGTTTCATATTCTAATGCGGTTGTTAACCTAACATATGCCCAGGTATGCATTAAGCCAGATATTGCATTTTTTGTTGGACTGTTGGGTCGATATCTAGCTAACCCAGGTATTAGACCACTGGAATGCAATTCAACAGGTGTTAATTTCTGAGTTGTCTATGGTTGATTCAGTGCTAGACTCATTCCGTTGTATTGTGATAATCTTGCTGCTATGTTGTTTAATAACAACCAAGGTTTTAAAAATCGGACCATCCGACCAGACAGTACAACTGAATTAAAACCGAATGAGTCTAGCAGCAAGATTATTAAGTTTTTATACATAGAGGTTATTAGGTGAAACCGAACCGGACCACTAACCGGTTCAAACTTTTTCACCTTGGTTCAGACGGCATCTTGCGTGATTCAGCACTCTTTATCAGGTCATATATATCTTCGAGGCACAACTGGACCCATAAGGCCATAAATATATTTAGATGTTAATATTAATATAATTATTTTTTTAGTACTAATAATAAATATACATGAAATAAACTTTAAAGATATTTTTTAATATTTGAACTTATTTTAATCTCTCATAAATTATTATATTTGTTAAAATAAATTTTTTAACAATTAAAATCTTAGTTATAAATTAATATTTATTTTATATTTTTAATTATTAAAGAAAATTGTATTTGATATTTTTGAATTTAAATTATATTAATAATTACTAAACTAAATTATTCATAATTCTTATTAATAATTAATACTAAATAATTAAAAATAAATTATAAAAATAAATTATTTATACGTTTTATTAATAATTAAATAATATATATTTAGTTTATAGTCAATCAAAATATAAAAAAGAAACAAAAAATAAATACTAATTTTTATTAGGCTTCATAAGTTAGGAAAAATAGAAGAGACAACTTTAAAACAAAAATAAAAAGCTCAAACAAATTTTTACTAAATTAAAAAACAAAAGCAAAAAGAAAATCATATAAGTTGAAAGCCTCCTCTCCTTTAGGAATCAGGTTTCTACCACTAGAAGTATTATGGTGCTCCTTGATTCATAGACCATAAAAGCATCCTCACCTATGATATAAGTGCCTATAAGCATAATATAATTTTCTTACGTTAATATCATAATTTTGCTAGAAAACATTATATAAATCATTTTGCCACCAACGAAATGCTCAAGTCACATACTTCTTCTCAATATTTTCTTTTTTTATTTGGAACACCATCACCTATACTCATTTTGAAGTACATTGATGAAACTTACAAACATAAACATATTAAACTTCGAATTATTATCTTAATTATACTTTCACAAAATATTCATAAATAAACATGAAAGAAATATACATACCTGGTTAGTTATACATATATTAATGCCAAACTCTAGATCTTGGTTAATATTTCTTCTTTAGGCAAAAGTGCAAATTTAACTAATATTTCATAAAATTACAAGTTAATTTCTAATATTTTGAGGCATTTAAATAAATTCTAACATTTGCAAACTGTGTTCAAATTTGACCGCAAAAATTTAAATAAAGTAAAGCTTTGTCAAGAAGATTTATGAAGAAAATGCATTAGTCACAACGAATAAATTAAGAACATCTACTGATGGTCAGTTTATATCTTATTTTGATCATACTTAAGTTAAAATTATACTGTATTATAAGTTTATAATTAAGAATAATTTCATACATTCCTAATTTGTAATTTATTTTAATACAATAGAAGAAGTTGATGCAAATACTTTAGATGAAAGCATTGTTTACGAATCTTTAAATAGCATTGGAGAATTTGGAGCTTTTGACAATGATGAGACACAACCTCCTTCAAAAATACAATTTTGATTTTTATTGTTATTTTAATTTTTATATTAGACTTATATTTTTTTATTATTAATTCATTATATAATAATAGACATTGGTGTATTTTTCTTTCAATTAAACATTTTATTTTTACTTATTTTTATAAGTTTTACTTCTTATTTATTATATACCAGTTTTATAGCGGTTCACTATTGGTTGAACCTCTAAACTTTAAACCTTTTCTTCGACCGGTTCGATGACTGGTCCAATTTTTAAAACATTGATTATTTCAAATAAAATAGTGGGAGTAACCAAATGCATGTTTAAAATCCTATTCTTATTTGGTAGTCATGACATATAATTGATTACTTGTTTCTCTTATACTTATATATATTGTTTTTAGTGGAATTTACCTTATTTAGTATAGTTGATACTAAGTTAGTGAACCTTAGTTCTTGGACATATGATATGTTAAGAGTTCTCAATGTTAGAATAGAAACTTGTACGCCCATTACGTAATGTTGCTATAATCCTTGTTGAGGATTCAGTGACAAAGTTTTCGAGATATGTCAAAGTCATATAAATGACAAAATTTAATGTCATTTTTAGTTGACCAATGTCTCATAAACTTTGATGACAACAAGTAACATGTAAGTCAACACCATGATAGTAAGATGCAAGAGGTTGCATGGAGTAGAGCTAAAAGGTACAGTAGCTTATTGGAATTGTTTCACTTAATTTAGCCTACTAAAAACATAATTATAGACTACAATTAAAGGCTTTGCTATAGTATGATAATAGTTTTCATAAGAAGAAAATGATTGTATGACTTTTCTTGCCTATGTGTGATTTGATAGAGATCATATGTATTTCTAATTCATGCTTATGAGTATTTGATATTGAATTTAGATTCAACATTATTGTAATGTTCAATGCAGGTTAGAAATAGATTGTTAAGTAAAAGTAATTGATCTAATTTTATATAAAGAGTTTGTATGTGTTGGATTAAAGGAGAATTATGCTTAACATAAGTAGCTAGAATTAAAAGTTGGATAACCAAGATTATCCTTTTATACCATATTGGTTAAATCAACATAATGACTAAAGTTAAATACTAAGATATATGTATCCTTTTGATTACGAATCGTATGGAACTTGTGAAACTTGTATAGTTGAAGAATAACCAAATCAACCTTTGGTGAAAGGATGATTATGATATTGAATTATTAAATCTTATACATGTGATGTGTTGGATGAAATAACAATTAATAAAAGGATAATATTATATTTTATTATATTACTAATGACTTTATGTGATATAGTCATATGTATTAAATGGAATAATGATTTAAAAATTTGAAAGGTTCAGATGTTTAAATCTAAGTAGAAATTAAGCATTGAGAATGCTGAAGCATTTCGATGAGATCGATTTGATAAGTTTTAAATTTTTGGTTATCTATAGGGAATGAGATTCTCTAGTGAATAGCTCATAACTAAATTCATAAAAGTATGGATTTATGTAAGAAGTGAAATACAATGTCAGATATTGTATAATGCAATATTATTTCTTCTATAGCTATGCTTAGTACAATGACTTACCTTCAAAAGTTCCAGTTGAATCAATTATCAAGATTTCATATTAGATATGAAAATACCAAATCTTTGAAAGAGTCAAAGTTAATGATTTAATGATATAATGCTTAGTTGAAAGATATATTATCCATTAAAGTTTAGAACTGAAATGGATAATAAAAGGTTATGAGATATCCAAAGGGTTAAATATAATTTTACAGACCTTTTAAACAAATTGTTTGTTTCAATGTATACTTATAGGAGAATGGTTCTCAAGATAAGTAGTGGGAGTAAGATGGAATTTAAAAAGTTTAAATCTCATGACAATACATCTAATTGGAGCTGTTGCCTTTATTGATATATTTGATATATAGTTGAAAGGTTATGAGACGTTGAAACATTAACTTTTATGATGAATTCAAAGAGTTTCTTTTAGAGATGATTGTGAATTTATCATGTCTGTAAGAAGGTCAGTGAGAGTATAGTTATCTGTTATTGTGGGAGTACGTGGAGACATATTTCTCATAGGGAACAACAATTCTAACTTTTAATTGTTGAAAATATAATTGTCCAAGAACAACTCTTGTTAGGTATGAAAAAGGTAACAATTAAATTCTGGCAATTAGGTCTATAGAGATAGATTGGAAGTTGTTAACCTATTTTAAGTCTAAGTACATAGATAATGTACTAAATATATTTACTATTTGAAATATATCTGATACTTGTGAAGAATTGAAGATATCCATTATTCTGTGTATGAGTTAATATTTAAGTTCAAGGTGATAAGGATATAACTTTAGAAGTAAATCCTAATTAAGGTTTATTTTATTTAGAACAATATCATTTTAAGACTGGAAAAGTTCTAATGTAGCAATGGTTGCTAATTAAGCCATAATACAATTTTCATTTAATGGAAATGATTAATTGGATCAATAAGTTCATTAGCGAACTTGATATAGTTCATTGCATTGTTTAAGATAGTAATGTACTATGGAACATTAGAGCCATTAGGCATGCATAAAGAGCTAATGTCTCATTAAAAATCTAAGAATGTGTTTTAGGCAATTTTTCTTAATTATGATGATAATTAAGATGAGAGTTGTAAGATTTAAGCAAGTGCTCACTATAGAGAATCTTGTAGAATTCTCTCATTAAGCCATTATCTTAGCAGTAGAATAGTCGTCATATGGTGATATGGTATGAGATACTTAAATAATTGACTTAGTGCAAGTGGGAGATTGTTGGTTTATGCCCAACAGTCAATCGTTTTGGTTATAGTTTAGTGACAATTTATTGAAAAGAATTCTTTATCTTGTGCATGTTTAGATATATATGATAAAGTCCATAGGATAATTGTACATTGCAAATGAAATTATAGTGAGATTATAATTATAAGATTGACATTGTATTTATGTATTATCCCTGAATTATTCTTAGTCATTGTTCTATTAAAATTGGACATTAATAGAATGCAAAAAGACTAGTACAAGTTATGTTTTTTCTTATGAAGGAAGTAGTCGATCTTATAGGCTAAATTATAAAGATACTTAAATAAACGTGTGGGTGCTTATTAGAAAACAAGTTAATTGAACATACCTTATATGAGAAATCTATTTGGAATATTACTTGTATGTCTGTGGAAATTCTCATTGTGATGATTATATAAGTCATCATCTAACTTGAGGTTACCAAAGTTATCTTGTATAGGAATTGGTATATTTTGATACTACTTATGACTGATTTAATCATCTGTCATTTAATCGGTAGTCATTGGATGTAGCATGAATTATATGGAGGTAGTTGAGTGATCAAGATATGATTCATTACCCCAAAGTAATTAGAGAGAATGTTCCATTATTCCTAATTAGTATTGATTCCGGAAATCCTTGGCCAAGGTGGAATGACACTTTGTAAATAGTTTACAAATGTCAATAATTGAATCAATAGTTAATGACATAGAACTAATATGATTGGATTCAAAATAGAGTAGACATTAATTCTATGCTCTATGTCTAATCGGAATATTGTATGATAAAATGATTGAATTATACGGAAAAATCATGCATGGAAAAGTTAGTCAAAACCACTTTGACATTCCTAAATATTTGGGTGCACATGATACGCTGCTAGACGTAAATCTTGATCTATTATTATAAATTATTTAATTAGAGAATTAAAGATAAATTAAAAGAAAATTTAATTTATCTAATTCTAATTATGAATTAGATTATAATTTATAATCATTGTCAACATATTTGAGAACCTAATAGGTCTCACATATAGAATGAGTTGAATGGAGCAAAGTTAATTTAATCAAGTTGGACTTGATTGTAAAGTTTGAGAAACTTTATGATTAAATATAAGATATTTAATAAATAAGGATCAATATAAGATATTGGATTTTATTTAGACATAATTGGTATTTAATTATAATTATTTGTAATTCTAATTAAAGTTTAATTGAAATTAGAATTTAATTTCAATTAAGTTGCTAAAACGTCTAAAGTTTATTATAAATAGACTTAAGCTCTAAGAAGCTAGTATTTCTTGCTTAACCCTCTCTGTAAGTGTTACAGAGTTCTTTCAACTCGTTCTGCGGATACCATTAGAAGCCGAAAACTTATGCGACTATAGTGGTTAAGACAAATCATTTCAAAAATGGTCAGAGATTCAACAAGATAAAGATCAAGCTTTAGAATAAGGTATGAATTAAGATTCCACTTTATTATGATTTGTGTTAATCATTTTATATAATTAAAGGGATCTTGATTTTTGAGAAATCAAAAGTTACGAAAAAATTTTGTAATTATTCCACTACGGTTGGGATCTAATCTCGACCCGATTTTCCAGCAGGTTTTAGATTTTAGAAGGTTACAAATGAAGGGAGCTAGATAACCAAAGAGATTGTTAATGTATATCTTGTAAAGTGAAGTGGTTTTAAGTAGGTAATAATCGCCCACGGGAGATTAAGTAACCGGATATATTTTTAGAGATGTATGCCAGAAATTGTAACTTTGACGACAACCAACTGGTAATGTGACCTCACCTTTAAAATAAATAAATGTGACATGTATTTTTCAAACAAAATTTTAAGGTTTCGTCGGGTAAAGAGTTTAAGTTGAATGATTTATGTAACACTACAATCATTTTGTATTGTACTAAGATTAGTATTTACGTCATAAAGAAAATTTT
>JANZLC010074605.1:0-12665 GCA_026413385.1 Erythroxylum gracilipes | reverse complement strand
AATATATCAATATGGACTATTTTGCAATTTTTAAAAATTTTAGGGACTATTTTATAAATTTAAAAAATATCCTAAAATGGTACCCAATACCGACCCGTACCGGTACAGTTTCGTTCTAGAGCTCAATTCAATACCGAGCCTGATACGGTATTCATAAAATTGGTTCAAATTTGAAGAGCATCAGGTTTTCGTCTGTGAGTAGAACTTCTCATAATCCATTTTCCCCCTATTTCAGGGGTGAGCTTTTAAGGATGGAAAGGGGAGGCTCTTGTCCAAGAAAAAAAGGCAACAAGAGTTGATTTCCATCACCTGGCACTAGGGTTTGAGGTTTGATTTCATGGTGAGGGTAATAGGTGAAAAGTCTTCTATTCTTTGCACACTTTCAAATATTCATGGGCTAAACAAAGGAAAACATAGGGGTTCAAAAATTTGGCTGAAAAGAGTTGCAGAAGAGAGAGAGTTTATGGGAAAGCAGGAGATGGCTAAATAGTAAAAGGAACAAAGCCACTTAAGCTATGGTAAAGGGTAGGAGAAAGGGTACGGCTGGAGAAATAGCAAGAGGAGGAAGAAGAAGAGTTTTATTATTAATAAAATTTACAAACTGTACTTTTACAAATTATAATTTCAAAATTAAACAACAAACCAATTGTAACCTCATCTATCGAATAAAGTAAGTTGTAATTCTTTTAATAGAATAAAGAATTGAATTTGCAATGCCAACATATAAGATATTTCATATTTTCATCCCCTCTTGTAAACTCTCACAACTCACATTAACAAAAGAGTAAAATACAATTTAAAACAATAGTAGTATATTGGGTACTTCATTCGGTCATATGAACCAACACAAACTCACATTAAGAAGCGAGTATAATACAATAAAGACTATAAAGCAATTTGATATTAAATTACTGACACTTTGTTACAATTTATGGCAACAAACAATTGGACATATCTACTCCAATATATGATCTCAAACTTTTTATTTCCATTGAATCCAAAACAAAAAAAGCAAACATCCAATGATTTCTTGCATAATGAGAAATCTTATTACGTGAGATAAACAAATGATCAATTACATGATCAATAGTTAACATCTTTTTAGTAATATTATGATGCCAAGACGTAACCTCTTTCTTAGGAAAATAGTTTTCGTGACATGAGACAATTAACGATCGTAGAAAATCAATTGTGGGACTTTAAGGTGTTCCCAATGTCGATGACAAAACGGTATTTAACATCTGCTTTGAGCAGACGCTCGAAGGCGGTGTTAACGTAGTCCATAGGTATGACCTCAATGTCCGCTGTGATGTTGTGTTTTGCTGCAAAATCAAACATCTCTTGTGTCTCTTTCATTCCTCCAGCAATGCTACCACCCACTTTCTTCCTCCCTGCCATTTTACACAACCATTTTGTGATCGTAAAACTTTGGTTGTAGTAACATGCACAAAAACTAAACTAAACAATGCAAAGAATATAACATACCCATGAGCAGAGGGAAGACAGGTAGTTCTAGTGGTTTGCTTTCTGGGATACCCACTAAAACCAGCTTTCCATGAGATTTGAGTAGACCCAGTAGTGGCAGTAAAGGATGCACTGCTGATACTGTGTCGATTATACCATCCAGTGTTCCTATTGCACCCTACATGATCAACATGTAAGATGTATAATTAAAAGATAACATACATATAAGAATTTCATTGGCCACGATTAAGTAATTAACTTTTTGTTGCTTAACTTTTTAAAATATTTGTGATTTTTTACGGACTCTCTTTTTAACAGATTTATTAAAGTTGTATGATTATTGTATAGGGCTGACATCTTGATAATAAAGTCTAAATTTAAGACTATTTAAGCTAAGTTTCTCTGTCATAAATTTATATAAAAGTAACTTACGACAGGTTTAATTTAATTTATACAATACATGCATGCAAGAGTTAGTATCTTACCTGCATTTGATCTTGGTCATGGCTAATCAAAAACGAGTCAGCACCTAGACGCTCAATGGCTTCCTGTTTCTTATTGGGAGAGGTACTAATGACTGTCACCTTCACTCCCATTGCCTTGGCAAATTTGACGGCCATATGACCCAGCCCACCAAGTCCAACCACACCCAAGTGAGTTCCTGGTTTGTCCAGTCCATAGTATCTCAAGGGACTATACACTGTTATCCCCGCGCAGAGGAGAGGAGCACCTGCATCCAGAGGAACACTGTCGGGGATGCGAACAATGAAGTGTTCGTCAGTCACCATAATGTCGGAGAAGCCTCCGTGCGTGGTGGTTCCGTCATAGTACTTCCCATTGAATATGAATATCATTTCTGAGCAGTAATTCTCAAGATCATTTTTGCAGTAGTCGCATGAACGGCATGATCCAGCGAAGCATCCGACTCCCACTCTATCGCCAATCTTGAACTTCTCTACCTTGTCTCCAACCTCTGTAACTACTCCCACAATCTCATGCCTGCAACCGAGTTTTGAAATGTGTGAAATCCAGAAAAAAGATGGTATGACACAACATTGTACAACCTATTTTATGGTTAGCAACGTAAAAATGACATGTAGAGCCAGGCAAACCATACAGGTAAGACTTAAGAGCATGCATGCATAAGTTCTTATAATGATCGGAAGATGGAAAATACCCAGGGACCACGGGGAATGTACTAAAGCCAAAATCATTCTTGGACATGTGAAGGTCCGAGTGGCATACCCCACAATACAACACTTTAAATTTCACGTCGTTTTCTCCTGTTGCCCTGAAAATTTAGAACACAGGTCAATTCAAGTACTCGAAGAGTAGAGATTAAAGAAGAATATTTCTAATTTTAATCAAATGAATAGTCAGGAAATGGACTCTTAGCCTACCTCCTGGAGAATTTGAACGGTGACAGGACACCGGATTGGTCTTTTGCTGCCCATCCAAAGGTTATTTGTGGATGTTCTTCCTCTGGCAACTTGGCAATCACCTTCCCCTCCATTTCTTTGCACAAATTAAGCAGCAGTCCTTAACTCTCAAGAATTGGTTTATGCGATAATAAAGCTGAGATCAAGAATTGATTCGCAGGAATAATTGAAATGCTAGTTGCTGTGTACTTGGTGATGCTTGTAAGGGGCAGTCCATGCATGTATATATATATACGGGTGATAGTACTCTAGTGACATATCTGCTGAGCTCAGAGAAGTGACAGATCTCAAGAATACGTAAGTTCAACATAATCACACTGAATGCAAAAATAAACTTCGACAAAATAAACTTAGTTGTACAATTTTGACAACTAAGCTCATAGAGAATCCAGTTTGGTCAAGCAAGGCGATTAAGTGAATAGGATAATAGATCAACTTTTGTCCTACCTACTTATGTGAGCTCACCTGATACGTTAGCACAAATAGGAACCCCGGACATCACACAAACGATAATTGCCACGACCAATCAAGTACGAGAAACAAATATTCTCTTAATTCTTGAAACTATGGCCAGGTGGAAATGATGACCAAATTGCCTGGAGAAGAGCATCCAAAGTAGGCCTTTGGATCGGCAGCTAGAGACCGATCTGGTGTCCTTTCCCCATTTAAATTCTCCAGGGGGTCCTTATCTTTCTTTGTAATATTCATCGAGCTCGTTTATAGAGACCTATTAGAATTTTTAATATGAGTAGAATATAAAGACCATTAATAAGAATTGGGCTTGAGTCAATTATTGCTAAAATGACTAGAACTAGTCATTTAATCATTTGGATAGTTGACCCTTACTACTTATAAACCCTTTAACATTTTTATATTTCGTCAATATAGAATACTCTAACAAGATCATACATTGAAATTGAAGCTCTTTCTTGACGAATTGGACTATAACACTTTGATAAGCTTTTAATAAGAAAATAAAAGAGGCATTTGAAGAATTGTAACATACAAGCCCCCTTACCTGATAAGAACTGCCACAGTATTATATTTATAATAAAGGTTTGTTAAGGGAACATTCCAGAAGCAAAGAGAAATATGTCACATATATAATTCTGTTACAAAGTTTTTTCAATAGTTTCTTTATCACCCCTACTCAAGCATAGCTAATATGTTACAGCAAGCTTAGTCATAGCTAATATGCTACAGCAAGCTTAGTCTTGAGATAAACAAATCGTGTTGTTGATAAAGGTTTTTATAAAGATATCCGCATTTTGTTCTTAAGTTAGAATGTAGCATATTGAGAGGTCTCCACGAGCTACTTTCTCCCTTACAAAGTGCATATCAATTTCTATGCGCTTTGTCCAAGAGTGAAAAGCAGGATTACTAGCTAAAGCTGCAACTCCAATGTTATCACACTAAATTAGATGTGAATCTTTGAAAAAAATAAATGGAGGTAAGACTGGAATTTAACTTTTTGCCTCATCATTTATTGAACTGTAGATGTCTTTATATAGGCAAGCTTACAAACGAAAGGAGAATAAAAAGGAATAGAGAAGCATCTAGAATAACAAGGCAATAATAAGGAGAATCACAAAGCAGTGGGCTAGAAGAGAAAAGGTGGGCCTTATCCTGGTTAGCTGATGGTTAGACGAGCTCAGAGCCTAGCTATAAAACCAAAAAGTAGGAAACCCTAATTCCCAGAAGTGTCTCCTTCGTCTTCCTCGTTTGAGAGTGTCGTGACTTTGAGTGAGTCTCCATGGGAGGACGATGAAGCTCCTGGTGTGTGTACTTTTAACAGGGCCCTGTAAGCTGGAGTATATACATCATGTATATCCAGCTTAAGAAAGAGTGTCTCTAATGGGCCTCTGGACAACGCTTTCATGGAGATGTCAGCCAGTTGTGAGTGAGAAGCGACTGGGAGTAGGTGGACGACCCCTTATTAGACCTTGGTACGTATAAAATGATAGTCAATTTCTATGTGTTTGGTCCGTTCACGGAAGGTGGGGTTTTTGGCAATAAGGATGGCCAATTTGTTGTCACAATAGAGATAAGCTGCTCCTTTATGCGTAAAGCTGAAGTGTTTGAGTAGATAGACTAACCATTGAAGCTTGCGGGTTGTAACAGCCAAGGCTCAGTACTTTGCCTTTGAGGAACTGTAGGAAATGGTGGCTTGCTTCTTCGATTTCCAAGAAATCAAGGCAAAACCAAGGAATACACAAAAACCAGTGATCGATTTGCGAGAGTCCGGACACGTTGCCCAGTCAAAGTCTAAGAAAGCGTGAAGGTGTGCTAAAGAGCTCTTCAGGAATAGAAGGCCTTGATCAGGTGCCTTTTTTAGGTATCTTAACACACAGTTGGCAGCTTGTAGATGTTCCATGATCGGCCTGTCAAGAAATTGGGATAACTGTTGGACAGGAAAGCTGATATTCGGCCTTGTAATAGTAAGGTAAAGCAACTTTCCTATTAAGCTCTGATATCTGCTGCGTCTGTGTAGGGTTCATCGGAGGCTATCAAGCGCATGTTTGGAGGCATAGTTGTTGAAGCAGGTTTGCAGTGGAGAAAGCCAAAGTCCTCCAGGAGATCCAAGGTGTGTCTTAGTTGTGACAAATTATTGCCAATGGAGGATCGCGCCAGCTTTAGTTTAAGGAAAAACTTTGTTGGTCCAAGGTCCTTAATATGGAAGGTATCATTTAGAAATTTTTTCGTTGTTTCAATTAGTGAAAGGTTGGTGCTTGCTAGAAGAACATCATCTACATAAATCAGTAGAATGATAAATTAACAACCTTGTCTTTTGGTGAACATGGCATGATCAGAGACGGACTGGGAGAAATGGTCAAAAATCAATGAGGGCGTCAGCTTGGAATGACACTGACGACTGGTCTGCTTGAGTCCATAAGGCTTTTTTTAAGTTTTCATACCATCTTGGGATTAGGCAGGAAAAGACCAGGCGGAGGCTTCATGTAGACCTCTTCATGGAGGTCTCTGTGGAGGAATGCATTGTTGATGTCCAACTGGTAGAGATGCCAGCTTTGGGAGGCTATGAGAGCAAGTAGAGCCTGAATTATGGTGTGCTTTACAAATGGGGAGAAGGTTTCTTTATAGTCCAACCCTGCTTATTGTGTAAAGCCTAGTGCCACCAATTTGCTCTTGAAGCGATGAAGGGAGCCATCCAAATTATATTTAAGCTTATGCACCCACTTGCAGTCGATGGTGGTCTTGTCTAGTGGTAAGTAGGTAAGGTCCCATGTTTGATTTTTTTTCAAAGCTTGTAATTCTTCTTGTACTGCATTATGTCATTCGATGTGTTTTATTGCTTCAGTATAAACGTGGTTTGACAGGTGAGTATGTACCTTTATCATCTTTTATGAGTGTATTTACTTGTGGTACCAAAGCCAGACTAATCATAGGAACTTTTCCAATGTGCAATAATTCCTTCAATTGGTAGTACTCTTCTAGAGTCAGGTTGTAGTTACCACTCGGTTGTGTGCTTTCTTTCTCATCTTCTGAGGTGAATTTGGACCTGTAGGCATCTTTGAACTGGTAAGTAGTTGATTTATTATTGTTGGTTTCAAAGTTCGGAGGAAATATGTTTTTCCTATAACACTTATCATCCATATGCCCTAGGAGCCCACAGTAACTACACACAACTTTCTTTGTTGATTGAAATGTTTTTCATATATCTGTCTTAGTGTAAAATGCTTGAGATTCATAGCTATTTAAATGAGTGACAGTGTGAGAATAAGAGGAAATTAGCTCTCTTATACTGTGCTACCATATAGAAAACTTTCTTAATGTAACGTAATGGTTCCATCAACATAATATGAGATCATACCGTAGTATAGGAGTCATTTAAGCCTGTCAGAAACCATATAACATTGTCATTCTCTTAGTATGACTTGATGATAGCCTAGACATCACATGTGCATTGAGGTTGATACCTACATCAGGGCAGTGGTCATAGGTTGGAAAACTCATCCCAGAGCATTTTAAGGTTTGTATAGTAGTTGGATACTGAAAGGTTTCCTTGCTTTATTAAATAAATTTCTTCATGAAGGTCTAAAATACAGAAAGAGTCTACTTGAGCGAATCTGTCTTGTAGGTCATTCCATACCTCAATAGCAGAATCTAGCCAAATAACACTTTGGGCAATAAAATCACTTACAGAATGCATCAACCATAATAGCACCATTGTATTGCATCGTTCCCAATAAGCATATATAGGGTCATTTCTGTTTGGCATAATGATACTGCTATCAATCTCAATTTATTTTTTGATAACAGTACCATTCTCACTAACCTAGACCATGGATGGTAATTGGGTCCGGTCAATGGAGAGGACACTAGGATGAGAGATGGGTTTTCATTAGGATGAAGATAATATGGGGAAACTGGGTGGTCTTCTAGTCTAACATGGTTTTGATTTTGATTACCAGTCATATTGGCATAAGATGGCCCTCCTGACATATTGAAGATGAGAAGGACTAAAAGGCACAAGGTGCACAACGACCAAAAGAAGAAGTAAATAATAGCTGAAAAACTAAAAGTAGCAGCTGAGATAGATAGCCATTCTGGCTTAATGTAGGTATGCTCTAATACCATGAAAAAAAAATAAACGGAGGTAAGACTGGAATTTAACTTTTTGCCTCATCATTTATTAAACTATAGATGCCTTTATATAAGCAAGCTTACAAATGAAAGGAGAATAAAAGGAATAGATAAGCATCTAGAATAACAAGGCAATAATAAGGAGAATCACAAAGCAGTGGGCTGGAGGAGAAAAGGTGGGCGTTATTTTTCTTAGATGATGATTAGATGAGCTATGAGCCCAACTACAAAACCAAAAAGAAAAAAAAAACCTAATTGCTAGAAATGTCACCTTCGCCTTCCTTGTTTTAGAGTGTCATGACTCTGAGTGACTCTATGGGAGGACGATGAAGCTCTTGGTGTGTGTACTTTTAACACCCTTCAAGCTAAAAATGGATCTCCTTAAGTAAAGACATCGTCCATGTAACTTCAAAAGTAGTATGAGCTAAAGCTCGGTACTCAGATTCGATACTCAACCGAGCTACCACTTGTTTTCGAGAGGACCAGAAATTAAATTACCACTGAGATAGACACAGAAACCACTGGTGGATCTCTTATCATCTGGATTGCTCCCCCAGTCTGAATCTGAGAAGGCAGTCAAACAAAAGTGATGAACTGGATGAATAAAGAGGCTATGAGAGGCAATACCTTTGAGATAGTATAGCAGGCGTTTGCAAGCACGCGAGTGAAACTCAATTAGCTGTTGGAGAAATTGACTAAGTTGATTGACCATATATGATATTTCAGGGCGGGTGAGACTGAGGTATTATAGAGCACCAATTGGTATATAGGCCAATTGTGGGTCACAAATAGAGTAAGGATTATATGGATTGTAGTGGGCTTAATAACAGGGCTATAGGTTTTAGTAAAATCGATACCAGGTGTTTGGGTAAATCCTTTTGCGACTAAACAAGCTTTATATCTAGATATGGTGTCATCAATATGATATTTAACCCGAAAAACCTAATTAGAGCTAATGATTTTTTTGTTAGGGTGAGGGGGAAATAAGGTCCAAGTGAAATTTTGTTGAAGGGCTTGAAACTCTTCAGTCATTGCCTGTTTCCAGTAAGAATTGGCAAGGGCTTCAGTAATTATTTTGGGTTTAGAGGTAGGTGGATTGAGGTGAGTGGAGTAAAGTTTGGTCTTGTGGATGACATATTTGGCTCTAGTTTGCATTGGTTGGGTATTAAGGGGTGGCGGGCCCAAGATAGAAGGAGGAGGGGGTCCATCAGAGCATGGCTAAGCAATGAGTGGAGCTCCTGACCTAACGTGTGAAAGCAAAGATGAGAGGGAAGAGTCTACCACAGAGTTCTCTGGTATGACCACTTGAGGAGTGGAAGTTAAAGATGAAGATAGATGAACAAGAGGAAAAAGTGAAGGAGATGAAGCAACAGAGAATCTAGGAGGAGAGGAAAGGAAAGAGGAAGTGTATGGAAACTCGAATTCATCAAACTGAGCATGAGGAGTGATATAAACATGATTAGTAGGGGAAAGGCATCGGTATCCTTTGTAATGGGAACTATAGCCAAGAAACAAGCATTTATTGATATGAAAGGAAAACTTATTTTTATTATAGGGAGAAAAGGACAACATGAGCAACCAAAAACCCGAAGAAATGAGTAATCAGGAAGATGATGAAATAATAACTGGTAAGGAGAAGAATTATTGAGAATGGGGGTAGGCATGCGGTTGATAAGATATACAGCAGTATCAAAGACATACCACCAAAAAGATAACGGAAGAGAGGCTTGAGCAAGGAGGGTGAGGCCCATTTTAGTAAGATGTTGATGTTTGCATTCAATTCAACCATTTTGGTGATGAAATTGATATCAAATGCTAAAAGAAGTAAGATATTTAACGAATGGGTGATATTCACCCCCCAGTCAAATTGAACTGTTTTAATAATGGTATGAAACTGTCTTTCAACTTGAGTCTTAAAGATAGAAAATACAGAAATATCTTGAGACTTGTAATGTAAGGGAAATTTCCAAAGGAAGCAAGAGTAGTCATCTAAAGTAGAGATATAATATTAGTAGCCTTCAGGTGTAGGCACTAGGGACGGTCCCCAGAGATCAGTATGAAGAAGTTAAAGGGGAGTAGATGCGTTGTGAGTAGACAAAGATGTAGGTAGAAAATGAATTTTACCATATTGACATGCAGAATAGAAAGTGTAATTCTCATTAACAAAAATCGTATTACAAATCCTGGATAATGTTCAAATAATGGAAATGGTTGGATGTCCAAGCCGACGGTGCCATAAAACAGGATAAAATTAGTATGCAAGTGAGGAGCATAAAGATCGTGAGATAGAGATAAAGAGAGAGGGGAAGTGGGCAACTGAACACAACCTGTGTGAGTAATGGGAATATCATGACCATTTCCCATGGTAAGTTGCTCAACACCAAAATAAGAGTGAGTGACCTGAAGATTGGAAGTGGAACCAATAGAGTGATTAGAAGCTCCTGAATTAAAATACTATTCAGGGTTCTGGACCGATTGGGTTATAGCTTGTAAGAGATAAAGCTTCATCACATGTCAAAGAAAATAAGACAAGCCCAAGACCAGATCCAGCCCATAAGCTCAGCTCCCTCACAATACGCAGTGTACCTGTGACGTAGACAATTCAAGCTAGTATTCGGTTGTAACTAATTTAGCTGTACAGATATACGATCTTCAATTCTCTGTATATAAATATTCATTCAATCATTGAAAGAAGCAAGGCAATTTTTACATCATACGTTGTCTTCATTTATTTTACATAGCTATCATGGCATTGAAGGTAAGAAGGGGAGGAGAAGGCGATGAAGACTTAGAGAGAGGCGTGTGATAGGGTGGAAGAGAGGAATGAGTAGGGAAAAACTGTTGGGGTGGTCTAGGAGGGGTGGGAAGGGATAGGTTGAATGGTGCAAGGCCTTGGTAACGTGGATCAAATCGAAAATAACATTTAATAGTTGAGTGGCCAGGATGATGACAAACTTGAAAAACAAGCCTCTGATTCCTTCCACAATCACAACCTTTGTAATCACCACAAGTATTGCCTCCTCTTTGTGAGAAAGTAGGTGAAGATGGATGAACATTGAGTGCAACAACGTTTGAAGTGAGATGGGATAAACCAACAATAGTTGCAGCAACTAAATGTTCTAATCGTAACTCATAATTAACCAAAAAGGCTTGTACCTCTTGTAATGAAGGTAGATCATATCTAGATGTAATGTTCACAACTACTGGATGATATTCAAATCCAACTTCAGCAAGTATCGCCATAATTAAATCTTCTTGAGAGAGTAGAGATCTAGCGGCTGCCAATTGATCAGAGATGGACTTCATCTTAGCAACATAACTGGTGATAGAAGAAGCACCTTTCTTCATATTTTGCAACTATACTTTTAATTGTAGAACCTTTTGGCGAGTGGGTGTGGCATAAAGGTGCTCAAGAGTAGTGTAGACTTTAAGTGACATAGTGTAACCAACAACATCACCAAGTGCTGCTTCAGACATTAACGCGAGGAGCCAAGAAAGTAGTATTTGATCTTATTTCAACCAATACATATAGGCTTCGTCGGGTTGCTCTGGATTTACAATTGGTACGGTGTAGTGTTTGAACCATTAACAAACTCGAGGAGGCCGTGCTCAATTAGAATAGGTAGTACTTGAGCTTTCCAAAGCAAGTAATTAGGTCTTTCTAGTTTGATTAGGAGAATAAATGAGAGGGCATTAGTAATGGGTGTTGCTGAGGATGATCGGATGGTCATACGAGTGACCTTCCCCTCGGATGCTGACGAAGAATTAGTAGAAGAGGCGTTAATCATTAAAGCTCTGATACCATAATAAACTTTTAATAAAAAAATAAGAGGCATTTGGAGAATTGTTATGTGTAGGCCCCCTTGCTTGACAAGAGCTGCTGTAGTATTATATTTATAATAAAAGTTTGTTAAGGGAATATTCTAGAAACAAAGAGAAATATGTCACGTTACAGAGCCTTTTCACACTTATTCACTTGTTCCTAGGTATAAATTTTGAGCTCCTTTTTTTTTGATAACAAGGAGGGTGCTACTCTAGAGGGGAGACTATATTAAGTCACGAGCCTAGTGAAACAGAATGCCCAATTTCTTCTTCTTGAGTTAAATAGTGTTTGTCGGTATGTTTGGCTAAAGTCATGAACTCATGGGAGTAGTTACAGAGGTAGGAAGCAAAGTAGAGAAGTTCAAGGTTAGTAACAGAGTTGGAGTAGGCTGATATTTATTAGGCGATGTTCAATGTTTTTGGTCATATAGGCTGCAACTGGCACAATGGATGGTGTTATCGGTACAGTATCAACAATATACTCATTCTTGACATTGTTAAATCTTCAAATATCTAATGGAAAGAGGGTTTTAGTAGGTGCCCCAAACAAGCCATTGGAGCCACCTGTCATAAATCTGCTCATGGGTATGGCTTTGTGCATGTCATTAACTTAATCTCAATCACTGAATTTATGGGAATGGGGTAGGGATGAAGATGGTGGGAGGTAGCGTGAGTGGAGGAATGAAGGAAACCTGAGAGACTGATTTTGCAGCAAATGAGGACATAACAGCAGATGTTGAGGTCATTCTAATGGAGTATGTGAACACTGTCTTATTGAACTCAAACTTGTACTTCACAAATTTTTCTTTCCACCTAACCAAACGTAATATTTTTTTAAAAAAATTAGAATAAGATAAACCCAAAATAAATACTTCAAATCAAATTTGACGACATAGATCTCTAAATTGAATATACACAAGGAGTGTGCTTCACGTAGAAGTACTTTGATGCATAATGCTAATATAATAGTTTTTATTTAATGGAGGAATAATATTTGAAAATTAATATTAAGAAAATAATATTTGAAAATTAACTCAGATGTCTTAATTAATTAGCATAATGCATAATTTTAACAGATAATTAATTCTATTTTTAGAATTTTTTTTCAATTCAACACTCAAAATTTTTAATTTTTTAATTGAGTTATCAATACTTTAAAACCTTAACAATTAAGTTCAAAATGTTGATTGATTAATAGATAAATACTAATATTATTTTCTTAATATTGATTTCAATTAATATAAAAACTTTAACAATTGTTTTAAAATATATAAATATTCAAATAAAATTTGATTTAATAATTAAAATATATTTCAAATAAATATTAATTTTTAAATA
>JANZLC010074468.1:0-12676 GCA_026413385.1 Erythroxylum gracilipes | reverse complement strand
TAATAATAAAATAAAATTTTAATAAAATTTTTATTAATGAAAATAGAAAAATAGAAAAATTATTCTTTAATTGTTTGTATATATTTTTATATAAATAAAAATATAAATAAATTATTTTTAAATATAAATCACATAAAATAAAATAAAATATATTAAATAATTAATACTAATATTTTTATATAATTAAAAATAAAATAATAAATACCCTACAAAAATTATTTTAATATAAGGGGTATAATAGTCATTTATTATACATTACATTCCATTCTATCAATATTCTAAATAACATTTCACTATATTACATTACGAATCATTTAATTTTTCGTAAATAATTTTTTATTATATTATATTATATTTTATTATAAACTATTATATTTTATTATATTCTATTTTATTAATTACATCTAACTAAACGGGACAAAAGTAGTCCTAAACTTGAGTTCGGCTTGAAGCACATTTTTTTAAAAAATTTGACCCCGAGTCTTAGTCGACTGGAGTCTAGCCTATTGATCTCCAGCTCAAACCCACGCGACGTCTCTAGGTAAGATTGCAAAGTTGAGTGTCTGATACGTTACGATGGGCTATGGAGTCACATGGCTATTCAGGATTTTTGTTTTTTACCTGGATATATCAAGCAATTTTTTTTTTTTGACCTAGGTATCTACCGGCGGATTCAGTAGTGACTAATCCCTTTATTAATGAGAAGACACCTCACAGGATAGGACAACTGATCCAAGAATTTAAAGTTGTTCCATACTTAAAGTTAAGGATCGAACCCTTGACCTTTGATTAAGAGTAGATGAGTCCCTTGCTACTCAACCACACCCTTTGAGTTTCAAGCAATTATATTTTATTTACTGTATCCTACTACTAAGGTACAGGAACATGCCTAGTTACGTCACCGTTGAGGATATAACGATATTTTTGGCTGCAATTGCTGTCTGGAGTCTGGAACTCGCTAGATGCTAGCTTTTTAGGTGCACAATGCTATAATTTAGGTGTTGAATTTTGGGAAAAGTTTGGTTTAATTGAAATGAATGATGAGTTGACCGGATTTTAATTTCACTTAATACAATTTGAATAATATGAATTAAGTAAATAAAATAATATTAGTTAAATAATTTATACTAATTATTTAATTTTATTCAAACTTTTTATTAAAAAGAGCTATGACTCAATCTACCTTACTATCATTCTTATCTGTTTGGATCTAAGGAAATCAAGAGAAAAGAAAAGAAGGGAATTACATTTCTCTTAGTTTTTATTATTTGGAAAAAAAAAAGCAAAGAGAAAGTGAGGGAATAGAGAGAAATAGGAGGAGAATTTAGATCAAATACATTTCCCACCAAATTGGTGGGAAAGGAGGAGAAATTGGAAATAAGGGAAGCCTAATATAAATAAATTACTATTTTATCTTTATTTAACAAACTCCTAATAAAATAATAATCAAGGGTATAAAGGTCTTAAAAAATTTTCTTCCCTTCAATTCCCTCATTTGATAAATTAGGAAAACAAACAAGAGAAAGGAAATCACATTTCTCTTCCATTCTTTTCTCCTCATTTCCCCTCAATATTTCCTTTCCTTTCCCCTGTACAACTAAGGATCCAAACAAAGGCTTAAGGATTAATCTTAATACGGAAGCGGTTGATTGATTCTTTATTTAATAATTCACATTTTATGGTTGGCTATTAGAGTCACCGTTAATCTACGACCCAAACTCTAATTCTTGATGGTATGATTTACGTGATAAAAGATGAAAGAAATTTTTCTCCAAATTTAGCGAAATTGCTGAGAATAAAAAAAGAGCCAAAATCTCTTTTGATTCTAATGCATTCGATTATCTTCTAAAAGATAACTTTCACTTGACAACTTCCTTCTTTTTATATTAAAAATCTGTCGGAAGTTACATATATCTTTGTGGCCGTTCATGTAACTGCCAACAAATTTCAATTTTCTTATCAATAAATTGCTTAGGTAGTATTTAGAATGTTGATTCTTCCCTCAGCCTCTGTTGCAGATTGAAATATCGGGACTTACTCTTCAATAGTATCATTACTGTTCAGGACCGATGTATGTGTCATCTATAAAGTCAGCTCTTTCATGTTTGTGTTCAGACATGATCTTTCACAAACAACTTGGGACAATAAAAGTTTAAGGAAGAATTTCATCAACTTTCTCTTGGTAACTATTATTCACATTAAAAGATTGCGTGGAATTTGAAGACTATGCTTTTTTCCAGCCCCAGATTATCATCCTTCTCCTTCAAATAAAAATTATAGACTTAATAAGCATAAACAAACAATTTCCTGTTAGCATCTCAGTCCTCTTATTAGTAACTTAACTTTCTTCGTCGGATCAAACTTTATTTTCATCCTATTTTTCAATTTTTAATTTTCACGTGTAAAACGCACAAATTAAACTCCTTTTTTGCATTTGATATGGGTAAATTGATTGAACTTGTAAAATTCTATCCATCAGAGTTTCTTCCTATTGTTTTAATTGAACTTGAATATCAACTTGAGAATTTTATCATTGATGTACGTATGAATAAGAATTTGTCTGAATTGAATGGAATTGGAGGCCTTGCTATAAAAATGGTGGCTACAAGAAAGCATCATGTATTTCCTTTAGTTTATTTGTTAGTCAAATTGTTATTACTTTTACCAGTTGCTACAGCCACAATGAAAAGATCTTTCTCCGCAATAAAAATTGTAAAGAGTTCACTTCGTAATAAAATGAGAGCTGACCTATTGAATGATTATTTACTGTGTTACATTGAAAGAGATGTATTTACGAATATTGACAATGATCTTGCTATGAAAAGATTTCAATATATGAAAAATAGGCGAGGATTATTGTAATTTTAACTCTTTTATATTCTTAATAAAACTTTATTTTTTATTTAGTTTTGATATGAAAATTTTTGTAAAATCTATGTTTTATTTGGGCCCTCCTATTTTAATTTCCTAGCTCCGTCACTGCCTACATGTATTGTATTATGTAATAAATTGCATTTTTTATTATTATATGGAGACGTATTTATTTATATGTCTATCATAAACAACTTTTCTTTCCAGTAGCCATTGTTTTTGTTGTTGTTATAAATATTAATAATAAAATTTTAAAATTTGTAGAAACTATTAAATGAATTATTGAAATATTTGTTTGAATAATTTAATTTTTTATCAATACTTGTGGTTTCCGAATAATTAAGAATTTAGATAAATTTAATGAAACTAATATAAGTAGGAAAGATCGAGTCGGCCTTTGGGCCGATGAGCCTAGATAGGTCAGCCTATGGGCTGACCCATAACTCGACAGGCCATTGACGAGTCAGGCTTATATCTAGCTACAGGCTGACTACTTTTAGCTCATCAATTGATCAATTTGGGCAAAAATCAAACCGAGCCAAATTAAAATTGACATCCTTAAATACAAGCCACATGATGTCCGGTGATTATTCTCTTACAATACGTAGATTAGCTAGTCATTTTGAAACCACAGATCCATAGGTTATAAAAAAAAAAACAAATAAAATTAAAGATTTTCTTGATTCATTTTGAAAGTTCTGGGTTCCCAGATCATGTACTTGAAAGGAAAAACAAAAACAAAACATGTTAGTCACTCTTATATGTTAGATGGCATTTGGCAATGGCATGCCATTCACGGCGTCACAATCCCTTGTCCCTGATCCGCATCGTATAATCGTATCGTTTATAATATTTTTGGTGAATGGCGTGTGTACATGTATGTTGGAGTTAATTATATAAAACCTTATCTAGTTTGGTTTTTTATTTCAATTTACATATTTTAAACATATAACTTATATTAATGGGCTAAACATACTGTACTTAAAATATTGTCAATTTTTAAAACTAAGATTATAAACAATTTTTTTAATTATTAATTCAACTATTAAAATAAGTTTTTAAGTGAATAATTAAAAAAATATCAATTCAATCTATCTAATATAAATTATAATATTAAACATAATCACATCAATTAAAATTAAGTAAATTCTTAACTTAAATCCAGACTTTTAAAAACTTATTCTGCTATGACAAAAACTTTCATTTTGCAATATACAGTTAGACTAAGAGCAAAGTCAGAAAGAACACTCGCTTATGACTCATTCTTTTTTTTTTAACACCCTATTTATTAGAGGAGCGAGAATTGAACTTAAGATCTAACTAAAATCAAGCCTCGTTCTCAACCATTGAGCTACACCACTTGAGGGCACTCATGACTCATTCTTAACTTGCTCTATTTTGCCTTATTTTTTTTATAAGCGTTTATTATTGACATTTATTAAAAAAACACAAATAAGCAAAAATAAGATTTTTTATTATACCTGAGTTCATAAAAAATTAAGAATTAGTTATAAGGAAACAAATTTTTTGTTTTAATTAACTAATTTTAATTATATTTTATTAAGTTTGATCCACATATTTATATAAAACTTATATAAATATACAGACAAAATTAATTATTACAAGATTAGAACAGCCTTACAGAAATTGGGTGTCCCAACCCGGATATTGTCTTATTAGTTTTGTCACGTACAGGGCAAATTGTATAAATTGTACCTATTAAAGATCTGGAACATGAAACTGATTAGACAAGTGGACAGAATGTGACAGTTAAATAACCAAACATAAAGGAGCAGACATATGTGTTAAACTAACATTTTATTATTTGAGAGAAATTGTACTAAATTAATGGTATATAAATCAATTAAATGGAGAGGGTGAAAACGTGTACAAGCGAAAACGTGTGAGAGAAACGACCAAGCCTCGAAGTCCAAAGTCTTCTCTCAAAAATCAAACCTAACAAAATCTATGCAACTGTATCTCTCTCTTTTCCCAAATTATTCTAATTATTTTACATCATAATTATTTAATATATTAAATCCTTGATCTTAGCCTCCGAGTTTTTGACCATTACACCAATAAAATGATTATTTAGAGAAAACAGTGGTCCTAGAAACCAACCGCTCCAAGCATATTCAAAGCCGTCAATGCCGATTGCTCTTTCTCTGCATACCCCATGGATGAAACCTTGAAAAAACCTCCACTCGCCATTCCCAAAACATCCCTTTTTCTGGTTTGTTTTGGATTTTCCGGGAAAAAATCCACCAAGTCCAAACCTGTCCAAACAGATATTATCAAGACAACCAAGAAGAAAAAACGGCCATGGCTGTTTCTGTCGAGGTTTGGCTGCGAAAGAACTGTTCCGGTCGTCGAATCCACCGTGTCCGAAAAGAAGAAGATACATGACAAGAGAACCTACTCAACGAGAAGGGCAAAGTTGGAGTGCAAATCCATTGACATACCTGCAAGTCCTACTCCAAATCCTACTGTATCTCACCAGATTCCACCACGTACCCAGGAAATAAGCTCCTCAGAAGAACCACCTAGATTGAAACCTCGAGAGGTATGCAAAAACAACTTCCTTACCTGTTCCATTATAGTCATAAAATCAATGTCCCGAATACCATATCGGATCGTAATGTATTGTATCGAACTAAAAATATTATTAACTATACGTTATTCGTAACTTTGATTATGATTTTTAGCGCTGTAAGCTAATTATTTAAGCTCTCATTATTACAGTAGTATTTTTGGTCTTCACTTAAGTTTTTTTCAGACAGGACATGGCTCTATGTCTAACGAGAAAATCATCCTTGAACATGGGAAAAGTTTGGAACATGTCGGTTCTCCAATTGATTCGAACAACAAACGACTAGGATTCCGCCGGAGTGATGCCACAAAAACCAGGTCGACCCAACAGGATAACCAAAACTCGGGTCGACCCACTTCAGTGTCACGCTCAATCTCTTTTCCGATCCCGGTCTGTAAAGAAAACCTGCCAACACACAGTCGAGTCACGGTGAAAAAACCTCAAAAGGACAGTGGTGCCATGGCTAAAAGTTCTTCCGACCCCATGGTTGGTATGTCCATTATAACGGTGACATTATTGCTCATGTTACTATGTGGTCGAGTATGTGCGGTTCTTTGCACCTGTGCATGGTTTTATTTTGTTCCTCGTCTACGCACCGTGGTTGACCCTCTTGATTATGCTCGAAAAATCGGTTCGACCGAACCGGATTTGGATTCGGAGGAGCACAAGAAGAGGGTTGTTCTTGAAGGGCTTCTCGAAAGAAACCATAGGTCACCAATGTGAGCAGCGTGTATTTCTTTTCTTTTTTGATTATAGAAAAAACAAAAAGAACAAAGAAACAAATTTGGCTATGCAAACATGGATTGGTCCTTAGGTTTGACCGTGTCGTCCGAAGACATTAATAGCGTGGGATACATGTCGTTTCAATATATGAGCCTAGCTGGCATTTTGTATAAATTATTTGTGAATTTTTGTCTTTAAATGTGAAAAAGAGTCAAATCTTCTAGAAGTCTGCCTCTGATTTTTTTAACGCATTATTCTATTTTTATTATATTTTATAAGTATCAATCTATTTAATAAATTGGACTCACATAAACCCAACTTTATCTAGTTATAGGGGATGTCACGTGATGTTGATGTCAGAGCACGTGCATGAATCACAATTGGATGTTACGGGCAATGATCCTACTTACCCTGTCTTAATTCTTCATGTTTCTTTGTTATTATTTTGATATTTTCCTTCCTATTTTCTATTGGATAATATATAATAAGACGGCGGACCCTTTTGGGTGACTGCTTCCTTCGATCATCACCTAACCGTTTGAAGAATATATGATTATATATATTCGTTTGCTTTTGATTTGTTTTATCTATTTTTAATGACCAAGCTTATCCAAATTGGAAACTTTTACAAAAATCAGGTGAAAGGAGTAATCTAAATTTCAAAATTTTCACTATCTAAATTGGTATTTTTTAAAAGATAAAGAAATAATGTATTTCGTTATATTTTAATTTAAAAATATTTTTTAAAAGTTGAGTTATATTTTATTTTTTATTTAGTTATGTATTTATTGTGATTTTATTTATTTAATAATTTAGCGTGTTAGTTTTACTTATTTATTTTTTAACCTACATCACTATTTTATTGTCACATCTGCATGTAGGTCTACTGAAAACAGTCTCTTTATTATGTAGGAGTAAGGCTGCGTACTATCAGACCTCATCAGACTCTACTTTATTGTGAAACTTCGAACTAGGTGTGATGATAATTTAAATTTAACTCTAACATTTGTAAAATATTTAAAATAAACCTTCAATAAATAGAATTTTAATAAAATTAAATTAAGTATCAAGTCATTGTTGAATTGATATTTTATATAGTTTTAAAATTTTAAGGGGCCTATTATTATATTTATATTATTGGTATAGTAAGTCTCGCTAACAAATTACTAAAAATAAATTAGCATTTTATTTATTTATTTATAAATATATAAAATTTATTTTCTTAAATCTTGACAATAAAGCTCACGTAACATAATGTGACTTACACTTAGCAATGAGATTTATTAAAAGATTTTTGAAAAATATATAAACAATTAACATAATTTTAAATAGTTAAATTTTTTATTTATTATGGCCTATTTTGAAAATATTAAGATTAAATTTAAATACTCTTAAACATTAAAATTTAAGTTATCTTATAATATAAATTTTAGGTTTAAATTACATTTTTTTTGTCAGTCATCTTAACTCAGTTATTTAATATCCTAAATAATTTCGGTTGTGTTGGTCAAATTATTAAATATATAAAAATATTTATATATTTAAAATATATTTTTTTTAAGCATAGGACTTGAAACAAGCAAATATTGATGACAACATCTTTTTAAAACTAAATTGCAAAACGACGCCATCTTTAGAACTCAATACCTAATATTCTCAACAAGTCTTAAGTTTTGGTCAATCTGAGCCTAACCTGTTGGTTAAGGGTTGTACTGGATCAAATAGGCCCCTTTTATCATCGCTACTAGCAAAGAATGAGTCAATTTGAGATAATAAAGAGCTTTAAAGTAATAGACTTGCAGAGCAAGCGATGAAGAAACTACTTGGAAGTCATCACAGTCGATTCATACTAATAAATACTCATAAATAAACTCCAACACATTGTATTCAGAAAATACGAGGGATTCGTAGCATTTAAAATATAGTTGAAGATATTTATTTTTCACTTGCGTCAGGCATGTGATGTGAGTGCTTAGATTATAAATGGGTTTGAAGATTTATGATCTAATGTCATCTTTTTCTTCATCTACATCAATGAATCATGAAGGTCGTTATTAGTATGGTGTCACACGTGAGCCAGAAAAAACATTTATCTTCTAAACATTTATAATTATTTAGTATTTCTTCCTTGTTTTCGATTTTTCACTTTTTTTACGAACCATATAAAGTTTTTCTACCCGTGTTAACCAAATATAGGCACGTTTTATTTTAAAATAATTAATTAAATTAAATCTAGTCAAATTTTTAATTGAATTATTAATAAATAAATCACTCAAATATCCTATGAACGCATTTATATTACTAAAATAATATTATTTTGATATAATTAATCAAAACAACATAGTTATAATCATCTATTTCATGAATAATTGTGCATGTAATATTAAATTTTTTTAATATGCATTCAAGAAGAAGTAGCAAATAATATAATTATAATAATAAATATAGTCACGTTTAGTTGAATTTGATTTGAAATCTAATTAGTTAGATTTGAGTTAATCAAGGTTTTAGTTGAATTTAAATTCAGATCATCAGTCTAAGATCAAATTAAAATGCCTAACGACCAAGCTTCTACCATTAAAATAATACTGTTTTAGTATAATTAATCAAAATGATACTGTTTCGCGTTATAACCGACCTCATACGACAGGGCGCAAGCTTTAGTTTAGTTCATTGTTATTTTTAATTATACTTTTTAATAGTCGAAGGTTCGGGTTTTGAGTTGTATTAACCTAAATTATTCTTAATTGTAATTGTTTGAAAGTAAAAACACATTAACTATGCTAATATTAATTAATTCAAATGTATAAATTAATTATGAGTTGTTAATTTGCTAATTAAATTATCTAAATCGTGTGAATTGTGAATTTTTATGTGGATTTAATTTATTTAATATGCATTCAAGAAATAATAGCAAATATTATAATTATAAAATGAACATTTCATTTAAAAGGATTTCTTAATAATTAAATTTATTTATTTATTTTATAATTTTGCAAAATCATTTCGCTAATGATTTTGATCGAATATTTTTTCACACAACTTGTACAAATGCTACTTTTAAATACCAAATTGTTATTTTATTTTAGATTAAAAATTAAATTTGTACAAAAATAAAGCTGAACAAGAACAATTCATTATAATTTGTAAACCTTTTTTGCGTAGTGAATAATTAGAAAGAAACCATTTTCTCACTTAAATGCAAATTATAATTATGTAATAATTAGTTTGTGTATAAAGCAGTGTATTGGATTTCGTACCGTATCGGCTGGTAAACTGTACGAAACTAATAAACGTCGGTACCAACCTTAAATACCGATCGGTACAGGCCATAACCAAAAATTCTGGCCGATACCGTAAGTTTCGGAAATTGCAAGGACTAACTTGCAATTTCCAAAACTTATACCTAATTACCCCCCTTCTCGATTCTTCTACGCTGCTCCTCTCTCTTCTGAGTCTTCTCTGCCGATCTCTCTCTCTTGGTCTCTCCCCGTGAAGTTGATGTCTCCTCCTTCCTTCGATCGCTGCTTTGTCCTTCCTCGCGGCTCGCGATCTCTCTCTCATCCTTTGACCTCAGCCCACTCCTTTAGTCCTTCCTCCACAACACGTGGTCGCCAACCATCGCAGCCCATACCGCACCATCCGTCGCACTCTTACCTCAAATGCACCACGCGACCCGACGTCGACCCGAAGAGGTGAAGACCCGATTGTTTGGGTGTATGTTTTTTTCATTTTTCATGGCATTCTGATTTTTTGATTGTGTTGGTCGTTGGATGATGGTGGATTGAGGTAAAAAAATTTGTGTTGTATTTGTTGTGAACATACGGTGTTGGATCCAATCGGTGGATTTGGGTAAAAATTTGGATGTTGGATTTCGGCTGGGTATGTATATTGAAGTTGAATCATGAATGGGTTTTATCATTTGTAAATGTTGAACTGAAATTGGATTTAGATTTTGCCATTTTGGAAGTGGATTGAAAATTTAGAATGCCGAATATCTTAATTTTTTAGCTTGTGATTTGCGGTATTGAATTGTTGGATTATTGATGAATGAGATTGAATTTGAGCAATTGAGCTTGAGTTTGAGAATTTGAAATGTTAGATTTTAATTGTACATGTATTTTATTTAATGATAATTTGGTGCTTATGGTTAACCTTATGGTCGTGAGGTGTGCTTCACGTTGGTCATTAGTGTTTAAATTTAAACTTTAAAGTTAAATGGTTGATGTTGATTAATTGATTGTTAAAACTTCTTTTTTGGTTTAACTGAAGAAAATAAACTATCAAGGACTAACGCCTCAAGATGGCCACTAATCTTTGATCATTTTGAAGCAACAATCGTAGTCCTGGAGCTGGGTTCTCCCAAAGAGACCATCGAGTCATAATTGAAGAACCCTGATTAGCAAGGAAGTCCACGCATTGATTAGCTTCACGAAAAATATGCTGGAGAGAGCAACACCAATCTCTTGCAAGTAACGTCCTAATGTCCTCAATCAGAAGAATCATAGGGTGAGAATGGGGGCAAGAAGTCAGCACCAGATTCACCACATCTTAAGAATCAGACTCAACAATAACCCTTGGGTAGCCACGAGTCCATGCCAAAATTAAACCATGCCTAAGTGCTTGCAATTCGGCTATAATATTAGAAGCATGACCAATATAGCTTGAGAAACCAATAAGCCAGCGTCCATATTCATCGCGAACCAGACCTCCAAATCTAGTATCACCCGAATTGCCAAGAGCACTGCCATCCACATTTAATTTAACAAAACCAAACGGAGGACAATGCCAAGAGATCCACATATTGGTAGCGTGAGCGGGAACTGAAGTAAGATGAGAAAAGACCAAGCTATAGTCGTTGATCAACATGGTATGCCATTGACGTTGAGCAATGGTGGGAATCGCTTCATGTTAAAGAACATCCTTATTTCTAGCACACCACACAACCCAAGCACCAGTCACAATATTCAAGACATAGGTATAAGGTAAACTAGGGTCAAGGATATGCATGTTAAGCCAGTCATCAATAGAAAATGAGAAAAAGCAACCTGGAGTGGTTCCAAGAATTTGGTGCCAAAAATGCTTTGCCCACAGGCAATCTCTAATGGCATGAAAAGTTGTTTCATTACTTTGACCACATCGAGAACACAATGGAGATTATATAAAACACGATCATAGCAAAGGGAATTGGTTGGTAAACGCTGCCACCTTATTTGCCAAAAAAAGAAACGAATTTTTTATGGTTTTATGAGGGTTAGGAGGATATGGTACACGGGTTAGGAAGTCATGGCCAGACTTAACCATGTAAGTCCCTGTAGAAGTTTCTCCCCAGATCAAAACATCAGGACGAGGATAATAATGAGCCACAGGAGTGGCAAAGATTCGCTTTCGAACTTCAAGGTCTAAGGGGGTACTGGTAGTAGAGAAATCCCATTCACCATCCGAAGAGAGTGAATCATAGACTGTAAGATCCCGATCCTGTATGGGAATATTATGAAGCAGACTTTAGAGAGGAGCCTCACCAACCCATCTATCAAACCAAAAGGAGATAGTACGACCATCTCCCACACGCCACGCAAACCCATCTTTCAAGAAAAGGATAGCACGTTGAATCGCTTTCCAACAAGATGAAGCATTAGAGGGCAAGTTAGCCGTCAAAAGTGGTTTGTATCGAAGGTATTTGCCCTGTAAAACTTTAACCCACAGCTTATTATCATTTTGCAATAAGGACCAAATAAGCTTACTAAGCATGGCAATATTATTGTCTCGAGCCATCCGAAGGCCTAAACCGCCCATAGCCTTGGGGCTACAAACCGATTCCCAATTAAGAAGATGAAGCTCATTGCCATTTCCCGAAGAACTCCATAGGAAAGATCAACATGCCTTATCAATAAAATGGCAAACACCTGAAGGCATCCAACATTTCTACATCGAGTTGAGAGGGATGGTTAAGAGAGTGGATTGAACAAGAGTGTGTCGAGTAGCTTTATTAAGTAACTTAACTTTCCAACCCTAAATACGACCCTGGATTTTATCCAAGATATATTGAAAATTACGGTTTGTCTTACCACCATGTAAAGGAACTCCAAGAGATGTCCCCAAATCCTTAGTGAATTTGAGGTTAAACTGCCGATGAAAAGAGTCCTTATATCCGCGAGGGACACTAGGCGATAAGAACATCCTAGACTTCTGTGCATTAATTGCCATACCAGAACAAGAACAAAATTGTTGCATAGTGGTTAGAATAGTCCGACAGTCTCTTCTGGAAGCATGAGAACATAAGAGGACATCTGTAGCACCCCCTTACCATAGGACATGTACCGGGACGCCCATAAGTCATTTCGATACACACCCTACGATAAGGGTGCGCTACAAACAATCACTAACACTCCACATGGCATCAAAAATCATAAAGCATTAATATGAAATCCACTAATTTTTGAAACCATAATTTCTCATTTCATAACCTCAAAGCAGTAAATTTATACAACT
>JANZLC010074419.1:0-12681 GCA_026413385.1 Erythroxylum gracilipes | reverse complement strand
AGAGTAGCTACGTACTCTGGCAGTTTAGCTTTGTCCTTCCCAAGAGAAGATGTGGAAGGTTGAACTGGTGGTGGAGATTCTGGTGGTGTACGAATCTGTACAGGTTTTCTCCACTGTTCTTCTGGTTCAAAAGATGGATAAGAAGACGATGCTTCAGGAACCTTTGAAGAATGCTCAGAAACTCGAGGCTTATGCATACGATCAGATGTTGACTTTGTCTTTGATCGTCTAGGTTTCTCTTGAGTTGTCTGAGGATGAACATACTGTCTAATCAAAGGATAATTAAACTTGAATACCTTTGAATAGTCAGCTTCTTCTGGATACCGTTGATACGAAGGAGATGGATATGATGGCTGAAGAGTTGAGAACTCTGAAGATGAAGAGCCATATATCTGATGAGATTGTGAAGCACGCATGTCTGCTTCCATTTGTTGTACAGTCCTTTGTATCTCTTGTATCTTTCTAACTTTCAAGTCGAAATCTGGCCCCATGTATCGGGCAGAGATGTACTGTTTGAGTTCAGCATCAAGTTGCTGAATCTGAGCTTTGTAGCTTGTATACATCTTTTGTATCTGTTCCGAAACAGAATCGACTTTTCTGTGAGTAGCAATATTTTGTTGATTAATTCCATCCAGCTTGGAATCAATCCTTCTCAGAACTTTGTTCTGTGCTACTGCGTTGTGTGTATGCCAATTAAGTACTTCATCAGATGGATTGGATACTGGTGTACCATGTGAAGTAATTCCTGTAGCTCTGATATACGGGTTAGAGATAACCCTCTGTGATTCATCAGTACTCCGTGAAAGTTGAGGAAAGTTATCCTCTTCTGGCTTGACTACCATACAAGGCATAGGAGTAGGAGGTTGAACAGGAATTGTTGGCATAGATCTGCAAGATCCTTCAGTAGATCTGCATGATGTAGACGACCTGAGCATCTCCCTTAGAGACTTTGGTCTGGATCTCTCTATCTGTTGTAGCATGAGACCATTATGATCGTCTGGATCGGAATCCTCATTATGAGGAGGATAGTCACAAGAAGGCAAGCACCGAGATTTGGGCTTGGATCTTCTTCCTTCTCCGTTGATATCTTGGATCATCGTCATCTGTGTCTGACTCAGGATTAAGATAGATCTCACAGTCTAGTTCGCACATGGATGGGTCGACATCCCATACAAAGTGTCCACGATGATGACTAACATAGACTGGATCTCCATTAGATTTGAAATAATAAATTGAAGGACCGTCTTTACCTTCCGTATGAGAGAATACGGGTTGGATCTTAAGGCTAGTTGCCCCAAATGCTAGATCTGTTGTAGATCTAGATAGATCTGCTGTCTGTCTGACCAGATCTGATTGTTCAATGGGCTGGATCATCAGGATAGAACCTGATGTAGATGGACTAGGCGTGTCGTTGCTAGGTCTAGTGTAGATGGATTTGACTGAGCCATCTCTCAGAGTCTGCAGAATCGGAGGAGTAATTGTATGAAAAGAATGTCGATGAGGCTCGTGGAATACCTTCTAGTAGTAATCCATTCTGTAGGCATCAACTTTTCAAGCTCCTCTGTAGGTAACTGCTTCGGGATCTGGAGGATAGTTGTCTGATTGTTAGCAACATCAGCAACCATGAATAGTGCATCCGAAGTAGAGTTTGGAAAGTGTATGTCTAAAGCATGATTCTGAAGACGATAGATCATCTGGTGATGAAGTGTAGCCATGATGGTTGTAGGATCTTGATCTGCTCTAGTGATTTGGATCTGAACCTGAAGGCATTCAGATATAGTAGGATCATCCAACCTGATGTTGAAATCAGGCGCTATGGTCAAAATAACACTCCCTTTGTCGAGAGTAGTCAGCAGGGTACCAATCAACGCATTGCGGTACGCTGTATAGGCTGTGTCAAGAAGTGAAATCCTGGCTGTGGCAGGAATCCCTTTCCTTCTATGCAAGGTCAGAACGAGTCGAATTACTCCTATATGAAGATGTGTAAGAGACTGCTCCCTCCAGAAGGCTATGAGTTCCTTCGATATTTCGAGCTTCACATACTGCTCTGCTGTTGTAGATCTGAGACCACACTGTTCTAGTTTGGAACTTTGGATGATTTCCTTTACACAAGGTCTAGAAGTAGAAAACACACTCCTAATATTTCTCGTCCAAGAACGGTCACGAGAATAGATACTGTAAGGGCTAAGCAAAGGTAAAGAAGACTCACAAACACGATTTTCTACAGGCACATAGGTAATTTCAACAAGATTTTCTATTTTTTGTGATAAAACACGCTTAACACCTCTAGGTAATGAAGCTAAAGACAAGCTAGAAGATAAATGAACTGGATCTGAAGAATTTTCCATAGATCTTATGCAACCCTCTTCTTACTCCCTTTTTTCCCTATTATCAAAATGTTCTCCCCTCTGGAAAGATGCGAAGGTGCAATGTTCCCAAGCAAACCACAAGCAGTAGTGATTCACTAAGCGAGAAGTAGAATTACTTCAAGGGGTACCGAGGTTTCTACGGCTTTATTGTCTATACCTCACCACTCACAAAAGGAGGAAACAGGCAAATACCACTTGGAAAAGTGGCAAACTCAAACCACAAAGGTTTGGACGCAAACCACAAAGGTTCAGAAAGGTGGCGATGAAACCACAAATGTTCCTGGCTTTTTTGGAATGGCTCTGATACCACTTTTACTCACTCGAACCCATCGAGCGGTGACATAGGGAATATGACCACTGGCTAACCCCTACTAGGCTAACTCACTCTTCTAAAACCACTCACTGGTTGAAGACATCGACTAACCAAAGTCAGATTGGAAGTGTGTATCACTACGTAGACCGTCCAGATATCGGAGACTTACACCACGCCCTCCCTAGGCTTCCACGAGACTTACTGCTCTCGCCTTTTAGGACTCCTACTTCACTCACACACTCTTACTCTTCATTCCCCGTTAATGCTTCTGACTCAAGGCAGTGGAAATGTTTAGAAGCAGACAGAATCTTTACCAGATTATCATAGATATTCTGATACACAAGATCCTTATACAAGGCAAGTGTAGAGCATACTGATCTCTGCAATCTTTCACTCTCAGGGATAAACAAGAACAATAGGGTTTAAAGGTTTCAGAGAAGAGAAACTATTTTTGTGAAGAAAGATTCTTCATTTTCTCATTTATCAAATTGAAGATAGCTTGTTTCAACTTAGTTACAAATTAAGACGAACCCTGCTTTTATAGACAAAGCGAAGGATAGAAAAGTAAATCTATCCTAAAAACAACATCATTACAACTTTAGAAAAAGGTAACTTAACCTTATCCTAAAACCATCTACTTTAACAAAAGTAGGACAATAATTCACCTAACTTTTACAAAAGTCAAAAAGCAAAAGTAGAAGACAAACTACTTTATCAAAAGGTGAATGATGAAGATGATAAGATGGAATCTTCATGATGTTGAAGTGATGTGTGAAACCCATCTTTCATCATGTCAGTTGTTGTCACATCTCATCAGATGTCACTCCATATTTTTTCACATAATTGATCCATGAATCCAACTTTACTTGTCACGAATTGGTTCGTGCCACGACTAAAGATTAGATGGAGAGTTTGGATTACTTGAGTCATCAGAAGAGCATTTTCTCTTACTGAACTCAGCTTGATGGAACTTACGCAGGAGACGATTAATCTCAGAATCAGAGATGCTTGGAATATCTTCATTAGGATTTTGAGCATCTTGGAATTCTGTTTCATATGTTTGAGATGGTCCTGCAGTATCAGAAGCTAAATTGGTAATGGCTTCTGGTTCTGTATCATACTCAGGACTATTGGAACCAGGGATATCAACTTCTGGTGCTTCTGGTTCACCAGGCATAAATTCTCTAGGGTATGGTCCAATAGATGTAGTCAATACTAGTGGTGTAGAAAAGTGATTAAGTTTTAAGAACTTCCTTTAAGCATTTTAACACACCTTTCTGATAACGTGGCCAATATAAGGATGCATGCCAAAATTGGACACGTGGCTCTGTGTAGAGTATACCAGTATGAGATTCTCTGTAAGGTCTGTGCACAATGAAAAAGCACTAAGTTGTCTTTCGTCTAGAAGAAGATGTCCATAGACGATGTTGGTCAATCACAACAAAACACTGATGCTTCCATTGGTCTAATGGTTGAAACCATTCAAGTAAAGTCTATAATAATGAGCTCCCATTATTAGGATTACAGAAATGCTGATACAGTTGAAGTAGAGAGACTGAGAAAGCATAAGCATAGAGGGCAGAGAGTGCCCAAAAATACCATAATGTGTTTTCAGAAATAGGGTCTTGAAGAAGAATCACATTAAGGTAAGGTGCTTTGATGCTGAACATATTTGGAAGACCGGCAGATGAATGTTCAAGCAAGAAAAGATGTAGGTAGTAGAAAAGACTACTACGTGCAATAGTGGCAACTTCTGAAAGATTAGAAGGCTGAGTAGTGATTGGAGTAAAAGCTTTCTTAACTAAAGCAGTAAGAGGAAGACTAGCCATTCTACAAAATTGAGTAGAACTAGAGGCAAAACTATAAATCTTTTTGTGTTTTTTCTGAGATTGAGAAAGACTAGAAAACTCACTGAGGTTACAAGGCTGAAGAGAAGATGGATACTTATAGGCAGAAAAAGTATCTGGTGGCCAAGGTGGATGTTGTAGAACCTGTGTAGATAGATTAGCTGTATCTATCTTACTCAGACTAACATCTGTCGGAAAGAGAGATTTTCCTTTATCAGAAAGTTTCAAGGGCTGCGAAATATTCTGACAGAGAGACTTAAGATGCTGGATAGAGGCAGTCTGTTCTTTTCCCCAAACTGGTGGATTCTTGCGTAATAGCTTAGATAAGCTTGATGTGAAGGCTGCCACATATAGAATGAAATCTCGAATATAATTAACAATTCCAAGAAAGTGTTGAATTTGTTTTACTGAGAGATTTTCATCTGAAAACTGTAGTAACTCCTTTGCAATATGTGGGCCTGGCTGGTAGAATTCATCCTTAAATTGCATCCCAAGATATTCGATTTCAGATGTACCAATTGTGCTTTTTGAGGTCGAAAGCATAATCCCATACTGTTGGGTCAAGTCCAAGAATTGTTGTAACAAGGCCTGATGTTCCTCATGGGTCTTTGAAAACAGTAAGATATCATCGATATAGATCAATGCACTGTTGAGTAGGCTCATAGATTTTGGTGATGGACTTTTGAAACTTATCATCCTGCAGGAATGCATTCAATGGCTTGTAGTCTATTACTAGATGTTTCTTTCCACGTTTCTGCTCTGAACGCTTATTGACATAGAACGCTTGGCAAGCCCAATCCGACTTTGTGGGCTCAATCAATCCTTGCTGCAATAGTATGGCACACTCATCTTGTGCGAGCTTCAAGTCATCAGGATTCATTCCTGGATGTGTAGCCTTTGTAGGATTGATATCCTCATTCTTCTTAAATGGCAGACTTATGAAAAGTTTGGATTTTTCCATAAAGGATTTGGATGAGTAAATTGTGCATGAGACTCTGGACAGTAGCTCAACAGTTTATCTCGAAGTCCAGTGTAATGTGATGAAACCTGAGTTAGTTCAAACACATTTTTCAGATCAGTGTATAGACTTATAAGGTTTCGATACATGAGGCCTATGGGTAGTATCTGCAAGTGTCTAGCCCGACAGTAAACATCCATTCCAATTAACACATCTGGGCCTGGTAGATTGCTTCCAAATACTTTAGTCCAAACTGTACACTGAGGAAAGAAGCGAATGCCAATTCTGCTTCTTGTACGTAACCCAATCTTGAAACTATTTCCATCAGCTGCAGTGAAGTACTCGTCATGGGAAGTCCATGCTTCAGCTGGTAGAATGTTGGGCTTCATGATCGTACGACTAGATCCTGTATCCATGAATCTAATAGCCTTAATGGGCCGATCATATTTATCTTGCTGAAAGATCTGGATATGAACATAAGGTCGTTGAACTGGTGCACGATCCAACTTCATACATGCTTGTTGTATCATATTGACTGAATCATCGCTGGTATAGTCAGATGATTGTGATGAATCATTTTCTTCTGTTGAAACAGAATCAGCAAACTGAGTTTCACTGTCCTCACTAGATTGTTCTTCTAGCAGCTCCTCAATGTTATTCTGAGGATGAATAGGCAAAAGGTTCTCAACTTTTTCCAGGAACTTGGCATCCTTCCTGGTTTCTTAGGATAATGATTTGCTAAGTGCTCCTTGCTTCTACAGACAAAACATCGCAGTCTTCCTTTTTGGCGATGTGATGATTTCTTGAAGAACCGCATACGTTTATACTTGTTGCTCCTGTTCTTCACTTTGAAATTTTGCTTCCATGGCTTTTTGCCATCCTTTCTGTGGAACTTCTTCTTATGCCTTTTCTCATAATAGACTTGAGACATATGAGCTTTCTTGCTACTATGGAACTTACAAGACTTTTCACCTTTGCACTTGATTTGGAGATAAGGCTTTTTACAAGCTTGCTTCAGAACTGGACCTCCTTTGAGGATATTCTTGAACAAAATATGTTGATCACATAACTTGTCAAGAGAAGCTAATGAATGCTAGTAGATTTCTCCAAGAGAAATTGTAGACATATCTCTTTGAAGAGAAGCTATGGTCCTTTGAAGTTCTGGCTGTATTTCATCTGGAAGGGATGATATAAAAGTATAACGAAGGTTAACATCATTCCATCCATTCAGAAGATAATACCTTTCCGTCATGCGTTTGTAATGCAATTGAAGATCATGCTTATCAAGAGAACAACATTTCATCTTGAAATATTCCTGACGGATCTGCTTGTCAATCAACTGGAAGGCACCAATAAATTCCTTGTGAATTATGCCAAGTAGTGCTCCAGTAGTTGTAACTTGAATATACTGAAGTCATTGATACTCACTAACACTTTGCCACCATTCTCGCAAAGTTCCAGTGAATCTGGATGTGAATTCAGACAGAATATCCAGCAAAGGATGATTAGGTCTGGTCATTTATAAATCAATCCAAGCACCGAACTCATGAAGTCTATCTCTCCATTTCTTTGGAGGTAGATCATCAAAAGTAAACCAAGGTCCTGAAGTAGGCTTGGTTGTCTGCTGTGCAGCTACAGTAGCTGGTATTTCCTAAGGTGCCGGTTCAGGTCTGAAGGGTTCAGTACCTGTGGATTCAGCTTCACTGATTACTGGTTCTTGTTCTTCAGTATACTAAGGCATAGTCATCAGAACTTTAGATAATTTTGATATATCAACAAAGTTTGCTGAAGAGTCAGTCGTATTTCCACCATTGACTGAATTGTATGATGCCTCTGATGAGGGTTGTTCTTCTGATGCGATGAGTGACTGCTCATCTGAACAACTTGTTGGTGTTGCAGAGATTTCAGATATATTGCTTTCCGAATCAATTCTCCCTGATTGAGAACTGGAATTATCTGCAAGAGGATCTGAAGTGAGAGTAGCTACGTACTCTGGAAGTTTAGCTTTGTCCTTCCCAAGAGAAGATGTGGAAGGTTTAACTGGTGGTGGAGAATCTGGTGGTGTACGTATTTGTACAGGTTTTCTCCACTGTTCTTCTGGTTCAAAAGATGGATATGAAGACGATGCTTCTGGAACCTTAGAAGAATGCTCAGAAACTCGAGGTTTATGCATACGATCAGATGTTGACTTTATCTTTGATCGTCGAGGTTTATCATGAGTTGTCTGAGGATGAACATACTGTCTAATCAAAGGATAGTTAAACTTGAATACCTTTGAATAGTCAGCTTCTTTTGGATACCGTTGATACGAAGGAGATGGATATGATGGCTGAAGAGTTGAGAACTCTGAAGAAGATGAGCCATATATCTGATGAGATTGTGAAGCACGCATATCTGCTTCCATTTGTTGTACAGTCCTTTGTATCTCTTGTATCTTTCGGACTTTCAAGTCGAAATCTGGCCCCATGTATTGGGCAGAGATGTACTATTTGAGTTCAGCATCAAGTTGCTGAATCTGAGCTTTGTAGGTTGTATACATCTTTTGTATCTGTTCCGAAACAGAATCGACTTTACGATGAGTAGCAATGTTTTGTTGACTAATTCCATCCAGCTTGGAATCAATCCTTCCCAGAACTTTGTTCTGTGCTACTGCATTGTGTGTTTTCCAGTTAAGTACTTCATCAGTAGGATTTGATACTAGTGTACCATGAGATGAAATTCCTGTAGCTCTGATATACGGGTTAGAGATAACCCTCTGTGATTCATCAGTACTCCGCGATATTAGAGGAAAGTTATCCTCATCTGGTCTGACTACCATACATGGCATAGGAGTAGGAGATTGAACAGGAATTGCTGGCATAGATCTGCTAGATCCTTCAGTAGATCTGCATGTTTTAGACGACCGGAGCATCTCCCTTAGAGACTTTGGTCTGGATCTTTCTATCTGTTGTAGCAAGAGACCATTATGATCGTCTAGATCTGGATCCTCATCATGAGGAGGATAATTACGAGAAGGCAAGCACCAAGATCTGGGCTTTGGTTTCTTCTTCCTTCTTCACTGATATCTTGGATCATCGTCATCTGTGTTTGACTCAGGGTTGAGACAGATCTCACAGTCTGCTTCGCACATGGCTGGGTCGACATCCCAAAAAAGTGTCCACGATGATGACTGACATAAACTGGATCTCCATTGGATTTGAAATAGTGGATTGAAGGACTGTCTTTACCTTCCGTATGAGAGAATACGGGCTGGATCTTAAGGCTTTGAGCCCCAGTTAATATATCTGCTGTTTGTCTGGATAGATCAACCAGATCTAAATGTTCAATGGGATGAATCATCGGGATTGAACCTGATGTAGATGGACCAGGCATGTCGTCGCTAGGTCTGGTGTAGATAGATTTGACTGAGCCATCTCTCAGAGTCTGCAGAATCGGAGGAGTCGTCGTATGAAAAGAGTGTCGATGAGGTGCATGGAATACCATCTGGTAGTTGGTAATCCATTCTGTAGGCATCAACTTTTCAAGCTCCTGTGCTGGTAACTGCTTCGGGATTTGGAGTATAGTTGTCTGGTTGTTAGCAACATCAGCAACCATATAAAGTGCATCCGAAGTAGAGTTTGGAAAGTTTAAGTCCAAAGCATGATTCTGAAGACACTAGATCATCTAGTGATGAAGAGTAGCCATGATGGCACTCGGATCTTGATCTGCTCCAGTGATCTGGATCTGAACCTGAAAACGTTCAGATAGGGTAGGATCATCTAACCTGATGTTGAAATCAGGTGCTATGGTCAAAATGACACTTCCTCTGTCAAGAGTTGTCAGCAAGGTATCAATAAAAGCATTTTGGTACGTTGTATAGGCAGTGTCAAGCAGTGATACCCTGGCTGTTGTAGGAATATAATACCTTTTCTTCCATGTAAGGTAAGAACAAGGCGTAAAGCTCCAAAGTGTAGATGTGTATGGTTTTGCTCTCTCCATAAAGCGATCAGCTCCTTAGAGATTTCAAGCTTTACATATTGTTCTATTGTTGTAGATCTGAGACCACAATGTTCCAATTTGGAACTTTGGATGATTTCCTTCACACAAGGTCTAGAAGTAGAAAGCACACTCCTAATATTTCTCGTGCAAGAACGGTCAAGAGAATAGATATTGTATGGGCTAAGCAAAGGCAAAGAAGACTCACAAACACGATTTTCTACAGGCACATGAGTAATCAATTAGATTTTCTATTTTGTTTGATAAAAGACGCTTTACATCACGCGGTAATGAAGCTAAAGACAAACTAGAAGATAAATGAACTGGATCTGAAGAATTTTCCATAGATCTTATGCAGCTCTCTTCTTACTCCCTTTCTTACCTAATTAGTCAAATGTTTACCCCCACCTGGAAAGATGCAAAGGTGCTATGATCCCAAGCAAACCACAAGCAGTAGTGATTCGCTAAGCGAGGAGTCGAATAACTCCAAGGGGTACGAAGGTTTCTACGGCTGTGCCGTCTATACCTTACCACTCAGAAAAGAGGAACAAGGGATACCACTCGTAAGCGGCTAAACCACAAATGTACTTGGCTTTTTAGAAATGGCTACTTGTAGAGTATACCAGTATGAGATTCTCTGTAAGGTCTGTGCACAATGAAAAAGCATTGAGTCATCTGTCGTCTAGCAGAAGATGTCCATAGACGATGAGAAGCTAAACTTGCCAAACAATTAGCATCGTTAAGCTATGTTAATACGCAAGACCTAAAAGCATGCAAGTTGAGAAGCTCAAGCTATTGGCCACACGTTTAGCATATTTAAGCTCTTTTAATGCACAAGATATAATAGCACGCAAGTTGCAAGGAATTAACCTACTGTAGATCTTGGCAAAATCCTATTATTATTATTTTTTCTCACGAGATATTTTAGAAGGGTCTTAATTGTAAGAAAGTACCTTTAAATCATCCACATTCAGACTAATCCACGCTCGAGCTAGGTAAACCCTATTATTGATCAACTTAATCTTTACATAATTTGATCTACTATATATCAAATATCCCTTGTATAAAGAGAGGAGGTAAAGATTCGTGGCGGTACAAATTGATTTAAAATTTATACCATAAAACAAATATTTTAAGTATTTAAGATCTATTTTCTAAAACAATGTAAAAATTGATGAAAATATAGTTCACCGTTTTAGATCAGGATGATTTAAATAGAGAAGTGCAATAAGAATTTTATGTGACAAAAAATACCACTCAAGATCAAAGATAAATTCTATCGTTTAACGATTAGGTCAATCGTGTTTTATTAGGCAAAGTATTAACCCATTAATCAAGTGTATAATTATAAGTTAATCGTGACAGAGATGAGGATGCTTCATTAAATATACACCTTTACTAAAAGAGATAAACATAAGAATATAATAGTAAGAGACAAATTAAAGATGATTGATATTAATGAAAATTTAAGAGAGATAAGACTTTGATATTTCATACATGTTAAGAGGAAACAAATTGCAAAAAGCTTTTACTTAGAGATTGTAAAAAAAAAAAAGGACTAAGAAGACTTGGGACTGAAACTTTCCGAGAAACTGACACTCAATAAAACTTTTTGGCGTATTAGGATACAAATAAAAATCTTACATAGAAAGATCATTCTCATTCTTACATGTCTTTTAAATATTTTCTTTCGAGTCTTATATCTTGTATTTAGCCTAAACATTAAATATGTAGTATTTTCCTCTTAGTTATTTAGCCTAAATATTTCCTTAGCATAAATATTTTATTGTAATGACTTGTTTGATTAATTTATTTACATGTCTTCTTTTTTGTTGGATTATTTATTTACTTATTTTATCTTTTATTTTATTCTTTACCATATTCTATATTTATTTTATTATTTACGCAATTACTTTTTTATATTTTATTTATACATATTTATTTATTATTAATTTTATGTCTTTTTTTTTATTTTTATATTATGTTTAATTAGTAAATACATATATATATATATATATATATAATAATGTAGGTATATCGAAAATAACATTTTTTTAAGTTAAGATTACCTAGTATTAGAACTGTCATATCAGTAGGTATATATATATATAATAATGTAGGTATATCGAAAATAACAATTTTTTAAGTTAAGATTACCTATTAGGACTGTCATATCAGTAGAACAATCAACTTTAATAATACAACGGTGTCGGTGTCCAATGCTCTTTATAAATGCATTGAATTCGAAGCTGCACTTCACGCAGCATTATTGCAAACATAACAGTAACGCTTCTGTTTTAGCAGAAGAGAAGTAAGTCTCGTGCTCTTTCTGAATACCATCGTACATGTAACCCGAAAAGAAAAGATTTTGGAATCTTAATTGTTGACGCATAGCAAAGGTAAACCTTGTTTTAGACTATTGTCCAAATTAGCACACACAGAAATGGAGGTTGAGAGGGTCCAAACTCTAGCCTTGGAAGGGCTAAAGGAACTTCCGGCACAGTTCATTAGGCCAGAGCACGAAAGGCCCCAGAATAGCAAGGCCATTGAAGGAGTCACCGTCCCTATCATTTCCTTCTCACAGTCACGTGAAGTTTTAGTGAAGGAACTATATAGAGCTTGCACAGAGTGGGGATTTTTCATCCTCACTGACACAGGGCTGCCATTTTCTTTGATTGAGAGGCTAAAAGAGGTTGGTAAGGAGTTTTTTGGGCTCCCACAAGAGGAAAAAGAAGCCTATGCTAATGAAGCATCGAGTGGAAGACTTGAAGGTTATGGTACAAGGATGATCAAGAACCATGATCAAAAGCTTGAGTGGCTTGACTACTTTTTCCACCTCATGGCTCCTCATTCGAGGGTCAATTACGATGTTTGGCCCCAAAACCCTCCTTCTTACAGGTATTTTTTTTTTCAAAAAACCTTTTTGCTGTGAAGAGGGTATAAACTTACGTAGTAAATAACTATTATATTCTACGCATAATGATATCCCAGGGAGGTGGTACAACTATACAACAAGGAAATGATGAAAATTACAAATGAGCTATTGAAGTTGATGTCACAGGGATTGGGCTTGGAAGAGAATGTCTTGTGGTCATGTTTGGGAGGGGACAATATAGAATATGAAATGAAAATCAACATGTACCCACCATGCCCACAACCTGAGCTAGCCTTGGGAGTTGAACCTCATACCGATATGTCGGCCTTAACCATACTTGTCCA
>JANZLC010074315.1:0-12690 GCA_026413385.1 Erythroxylum gracilipes | reverse complement strand
TTAAGCAAGAAATTCAAGGTGGGTACATGTTTATAATAGAGTAAATAAGCCACTAATGTTTTCTTTGAATCAAGGAAGTTTAATAATTTCAAATTGCATCATAAATGTTGCATTTACTGCTTCTTGAATGAATTGATAAATTACTATATGTTTGTTATATGAATTGTGTGATAATTTATGAAAAGACTTTGAAAATGATGGAAATAATTTTGGAAAGAATATGAAAATGATTTTTGAAAGATATTATGTTTAGGAAAAATCATGTTTTCAAAAAAATACCATTTTGGGCAATATGTTTACAAGAAGTGAACTGCATGATTATGTGAATTTGTGGTAGTCCCCTAAGTTAAGTCAAGTGCACTTTGACAAAAGGCTTCTCCTGCCTACCCGCTAGTGGCATGGAGCTCCTTCATGGGCTCCCCTAATTTCATGGCTACACAAAACCATTATATGAGATTGCAATAGTACGTTTTGTTCATGGCTACACAGGACCATTATGTGGAAATGTGTATTATGTTATGTTTTGGATCCACCCAAATCATTCTGATGTGCTTATGATATGTTAACAAGTTTGATGCATTTATGTTTTGTAGTTTGTGAATTTGGTTGAAAACTTAAGAACTATGTGTTTTATGAACTCAATGAGAATTTTCTTTAACAAGTGAATGTTTTCAAAGGTTTTGCTTATTTTTTGTTATAAACTGTTACCCACGAGCTTTCAAGCTCACCCCCTTTTCGTCCCATCTTCAGGTGAAGAGAATGAGATCGTGTAACCAAGAGTCAAGGCATGTTTTGTTTTGTTTTGTTTGTGGAGTTAATTTATGTAAAACAAGGCTTTATTCACATTTCCAGAATTATTGGGTTTTATATCTTTTCTATTTTGGATTCTGATACCAATGATGTAATGTGGTTTGGAATGCCATTAAAGCTTTGAAAACTCTTATCCTTGGTGTTAATGAAATATAAATTGTGTGTAGATGATGTGAGTTGAAAGTAGGTATACTTAAAGGAGTTATCAACTTGAGTTGATGATTTTTGAACATGAATTGTTATATAGATATATATATATACATATATACACATACATAAGTGAGATGTTATGGAAAAGAAAAATAGGAATTATGAATGATGAGATGTAAGTTGAATATGACGAGTCAAATGAGCTGAGATTTGAGAGTTTAATGAAATCAATTTGGTAGTTGAATTGTTATGAATGATGTTGCATTAGAGGAAGTGAATTTGGGACAATTTTTTAAGTTTTCATAAGGGTAGAAAGTTGTGTACTGACTTCAGAGGAAAACTGTATTAATTTAGGTTGAATTGGACAAAGTTGTCTGCTTGGAATTTGTAGCTTATCCTCTTAGTTTTCCAAAGATATAAAGTATGAAATTTTTGGACATCGGAGTTAAGAGATATGATCATTATAAGTGGTGTGCTACATAGGTTGTATATACATAACAACTATAGTAAGGATGAGAATTTGTTATATATGATGAGTCATTTGAGTTGAGATTTGGGAGTTTAATATAACCAAATTGGTAACTGAATGTTAAGGAGTGATATCGCATTAGAAGAAGCAAATTTGGGAAGAGTATGAGTGAAAGTGATGTTAGAATGGATGTAAGAACTATTAGAGATGCTTTGGAGAGTGTGGTTAGTGATTTAGAACTTTAGGTGATGAGAGGAAGACCCTGTAGAAATCCCTTCGTCTGATTTAGCTTTGACTGAATCCCTTTGTCTGATTCAACTTTGACTGAATCCCTTCGTCTGATTGATTGAATCCTTTGTCTAATTCAGCTTTGAACGAATCCCTTTATTTGATTCATCTTTGACTGAATCCCTTCGTCTGATTCATCTTTAACTGAATCCCTTCGTCTGATTCAACTTTAACTAAATCCCTTCGTTTGATTCAGCTTTGACTGAATCACTTCATCTGATCCATCTACACTTTTGGAAATTCATGATTTTGACCTCTAGATGGAAAAATCTCTCTTCAAAGTCTTCAGGAAAGTTGTAGATCTCGAAGTCCTCTTTGAAACCATCCTAAGATGATCTTAATCCAATTTCTTTAGAGAAAGTTATGTCAATTGTCCCAAAATAGGTACAACAAGATTAAGAATAAAATCATTTTTGATTCTTTTGGCCATAACTTCTTCATCTGACCTCCAAATGAAGTTATTCTTAAACAAATAGATTCCTAACGTATTTGTGTATCTCTAAAATTGATAGCCTTTAGTCTTGATTTGAAAAAGATTGATGAAAAAAAGTGAGGGATCGGTTAGGAGAGCATGACTAGGTTATGACCATACTTCGGTATTTAAATCATATCTTGATAGGTAAAGCTTCAAATGAGATGATTCTTATTTCAAAATAAACTAAAGACAGAGATCTACAAATTATTTGAAGAAATTGAATTTTAATTCAATTTCTAAGACTATCAATTTCTAGATGGAAGTTGAGTATAGTGTACTATTTCAGTTTAAAAATAGTCTGCAAACGGGGTCCAACAGTTGTGACACTTTTTATGACTCCGAAGGTTAGGCTCTAGAATCGGGGTCCAATATGGTTGGTATCAGAGCCCAGAATTAGGATCTTACATGGGCATTTTTGGAAATATGTATCAAGTTATATGTATTTTTGGCATGTCTTAGCGTGCAGTAGTGACTGATCCTTGGTCTGAGTCGCATGTATATGAGTCACTCGCAAGAGCAATTGTTAAGAGTTTGAGCTAAAATTAGTGAGAAAAATGATACTCTTTCATGATATGAGAAGATGAAAGTTGTGGATAAATAGAAATGAGAAATAGTTTATGGGCAAATATGACAGATATTGATTCAACGTACTTGTATTGGGAGATGCATTATTGAATATGATGTCAATATGGTACTGTGGTGATATATCCCCAAATGTGATATAGATGTGAACGTATTGTCATGCATTATTGAGGAAAATAGGGATATAAGTATAAATGATGAGATTAAAGTGTACAAGTAGAATGTAATGAAAACAGAAATTGTTATGATCTTAAGAAGATGAATTAGGAACTGAGGTGGTTGTTTGATGAATGCGACAAGAGTTATGATCCACTCTAAGAAGATATTAGTGGAATTGAGATCAGAATTTCATAATGATTATGCATCAATAATTCTGATTTGATTGAGGATATACATATGGAAGATAAAAAAAAATTGAAAAAAATGACAATAGGAAAATGAGACAGAAATGAGGAAAGAGTAATGGGGAAATGAAATAGACATAAAAGACTTTTCATAAGATGAATGATATATAGTAAGGAGAAAGTTAGAAATGCATATAAGATAGGACTTTATGTATGAATGAGGTCAAAGTATCGTTTGTGTAAGATATAAATTGGTGAATTATCAGAGATAAATCTGTGAACAAATCGGATGACTTTGATGATGCACACCTAAGCATATGCGACAGTAATTATGTTTTCTACTTCATTGATTTTTGGTAATTAGAACATTATAACCTTGTAAGAATGATAGAAATTGGCCTTCTTGAGGTACTAATGATTTCTTTGAATAAAGGAATTTTAATGATTTCAAATTGCATCATAAATGTTGCATTTACTGCTTTTTGAATGAATTGATAAAATACTATATGTTTGTTATATGAATTGTGTGATGATTTATGAAAAGACTTTGAAAACGATGGAAATGAGTTGGGAAAGAATATGAAAATGATTTTTGAAATGTTCAGAAAAATCACATTTTCAAAAAATGCCATTTTGGGCAATATGTTTACAAGATGTGAAATGTATTATTATGTGAGTTTGTGGTAGTCCCCTAAGTTAAGTTAAATGCACTTTGACAAAAGGCTTCTTCCTCCTGCCCACTAGTGGCATGGAGCTCCTTTATGGACTCCCTTAAGTTCACGGCTACGCAAAACTATTGTATGAGATTGCGATAATACGTTATGTTCATGGCTACACAGGATCATTATGTGGAAATGTGTAGTACGTTATGTTTTGGATCCACCCAAACCATTCTGATGTGCTTATGATATGTTAACAAGTTTGATGCATTCATGTTTTGTAGTTTGTGAATTTGGTTGAAAACTTAAGAACCATGTGTTTTATAAACTCAATGAGAATTTTCTTTGATAAGTGAATGTTTTCAAAGGTTTTGCTTATTTTTTCGTTATAAACTGTTACCCACGAGCTTTCATGCTCACCCCCTTTCCATCCCATGTTTAGGTGTAAAGAATGAGATCATGTAACCAAGAGTCAAGGCATCACTACAAATTTGCATGTATTATTTTATTTGTGGAGTTAATTTATGTAAAACAAGGCTTTAGTCGTATTTCGAGAATTATTGGGTTTTTTATCTTTTGTATTTTGGATTCTGATACCAATGATCTAATGAGGCTTGGAATGCCATTAAAGCTTTGTAAGCTCTTATCCTTGGTGTTAATGAAATATAAATTGTGTATAGATGATATGAGTTGAAAGTAGGTATATTTGAAGGAGTTGTCAACTTGAGTTGATGATTTTTGAACGTGAATTATTACACACACACACACACACACACACACACACACACACACACATACACAAACACATAAGTGAGATGTTATGGAAAACAAAAATAGGAATTATGAATGATTAGATGTAAGCTAAATGTGACAAGTCAAATGAGCTGAGATTTGAGATTTTAATGAAATCAATTTGGTAGATGAATTGTTATGAATGATGTTGCATTAGAGGAAGTGAATTTGGGACAATTTTTCAAGTTTTCATAAGGGTAGAAAGTTGTATACTAACTTCAGAGGAAAAACTGTATTAATTTAGGTTGAATTAGATAAAGTTGTCTTCTTGGAATTTGTAGCTTATCCTCTTAGTTTTCTAACAATATAAAGTATGAAATTTTTGGACACCGGAGTAAAGAGATATGATCATTAAAATTGGTGATGCTGCATATGTTATATATACAGAACAACTATAGTAAAGATGAGAATTTGTTGTATGTGATGAGTCATTTGAGTTGAGATTTGGGAGTTTAATACAACCAAATTGCTAACTAAATGTTTAAGGAGTGATATCGCATTAGAAGAAGCAAATTTGGGAAGAGTAAGAGTGAAAGTGATGTTAGAATGGATGTAGGAACCATTGGAGATGCTTTGGAGAGTGTAGTTAGTGATTTAGAAATTTAGGTGATGTGAGGAAGACCTTGTAGAAGTCCCTTCGTCTGATTCATCTTTGACTGAATTCCTTCATCTGATTCATCTTTGACTAAATCCCTTCGTCTGATTCATCTTTAACGGAATCCCTTCGTCTGATTCAGCTTTGTTTGAATCCCTTCATCTGATTCATCTTTGACTGAATCACTTCGTTTGATCCATCTATACTTTTGGAAATTTGACATTTTGACCCTCTGGATGGCAAAATCTCTCTTCAAGGTCTGTACAAAAGTTGTAGTTCTCGAAGTCCTCTTTGAAACTGTCCTAAAAAGATCTTAATCAGATGTCTCTAGAGAAAGTTATGCCAATTGTCCCAAAATAGGTACAACAAGATTGAGAATAAAATCATGTTTGATTCTTTTGCCCATAACTTCTTCATCCGACCTCTAAATGAATTGATTCTTAAACCAATAGATTCCTAATGTATTTGTGTATTTCTCCAAAATAATAGATTTCCTTCAGCCTTGATTTGAAAACGATTGATGAAAAGAAAGTGAAGGATCGGTTAGGAGAGTATGACTAGGTTATGAACATACTTTGGTATTTAAATCATATCTTGATCAGTATAGCTCTGAATGAGATGATTCTTATTTCAAAATAAACTAAAGACAAAGATCTACAAATTATCTGAAGAAATTGAATTTTAATTCAGTTTCTAAGACTATCAATTTCTAAATGGAAGTTGAGTAAAATGTACTATTTCAGTTTAAGAACAGTCCGCAAACCGAGTCCAACAGTTGTGGCACGTTTTATGACTCCGAAGGTTGGGCTCCGGAATCAGCGTCCAACATGAAGAGTGACCCATAACTTCCGAGATCACCAGCGTGAATTCCCTCCATCCTCATGGCTTCTTCTTCCTCTTCTCGCCCACCACGAATCCCTCTAGCCCCAATTTCTGTTTCTTCTCCTTGACCTAACATTTCTCAATCGCCCCCTACAAAAAACCCTACTCCTTGAACCCAAAACACAAACCCCAACCTTTCTCTTCCTCTTCCTCTTTCGCCAACCAAAAATGCCTCTTCGGAACCAAAATTGTCTCACAACCCCCATTCCACTAAACCTAGATCCTGGAATTCAGTGGTTGTTGATGTTGAGGAGGAACCATCGATGGTGAAGGCGTTGACATATTACCCTCTGGAGATCAAAGATGACCAAATCATGGTCATCCTACCACCAGAATTAGCGAAGAAAGGTTCAGTGCATTTTTGACATGCTCTCATTGGGTTCTTCTTAGGTAAACACCCCACATATCTAGTGGTTCAAAGAGCATTGACCAAATCATGGTTAGCTTTTAGATTGACTGAAACTCTTATTACTGGTGTGAATAATTTCTTGTATAAATTTAACTCAAATGATGGGATGAATTCTGTACTAGAAAAGGGGCCTTGGCATATCCAAGGAAAACCCCTTTTCCTACGGAGATGGAGCTTGAATGGCGAGGAATAGGACGAAGTCCAAGTTTCTCCAGTCTGGATTAAGTTTCACTATATTCCGGTTGAATATTGGAATATTGAGGGTCTTAGAAGAATAGCTAGTACAGTGGGTAACCCTCTCCTAATGGATATACAGACTGCCAAGTTGTCCCAAATTGTTTATGCTAGAATCTGTATAGAGGCGGAGTTGGGAAAGAATTGGCTCTTGTCCTTCCAGTTAGCTACTTATAATGAAGAGGGGAAAATAACTTTCAAGGAAATACAGATTGAATATGAATGGAAGCCAGAGAACCAAATATAGAAAAAAGAATGGGCTCCTACTGAAAGTCTTTTTGAGATGGGTTTACAACAAGAATTGGAAAAGGGGAAGGAACCCATACAAGCAAGGTTAAATTAACAGCAGAAGAATGGAAAGGAGATTGTTTTTGAATAGTCTAAACCAATTCATCAGGAGACTATGGACTCTGGAACCCAAATTGAACAAAGGGAGGGTAAAGGAACCCCACAGAAGGGTCAGCCTCATGAAATGGTAATGGCGAGTGACAAGGAGAGTAGTTCTTCTGGAAGTTTAATTGTAAAATGCAAGGATCAACAGAAGCTAGGTGAGCCAAAAGGAAACCTTGAGGATGCTGATCTCCTAGACATAAGCTAAGTAGGTAATCACCTTTCACCTTCTAAATTTGAATTGGTTCCTGATTATAATTCGGGGATTATAGAAGGGGCAGAGGAAGATTTCACTGTTAGAAAGAATAGGAAATCTAGGAGGAAACAAAAGTAATGGTTCTGTTGTGACTTTTTCTAATATGGATTTAGTTTTTTGGAATGTTCGGGGTTTTAATAACTCTAAAAAGCAATTCGCTATGCATGCTATGCTTAAGAGATTGTTGGTTTCTTTTGTGTGCTTGATTGAGTCTCGGATTAAGTCACTCCAATTGTTAAATAATGTGTGCTCTTCATTGTTTCCTAGATGGTTTTCTTTTAGTAACTTAGAGCAAGGTTCTAATGCTAGGTTAATGATAGCTTAGAATCCGAACTATTTGCAGTGTGTTCCTAAATACACTAATGATCAATTGGTTCACTTGGAGGTTACCCCTTTAAATAGGTCTTCAATCTTGTTTGTTACTTGTGTGTATGGGTCTAACAATTACAATCATAGGAAAAATCTCTGGTCTGCCCTGTCAAATCTTAAAAACTCTATGGGAAACCATCCTTGGATTATAGTGGGGGATTTTAATGCTGTTCTGTTCCCACATGAGGCTGAGCCTATCATCCCTCAGCTATTATTGGAATGAGTGATCTTAGGTAGTGTATTGAGGATTGTTCTTTATATGATCTTAATTATAGTGGTCCTATTTCATATGGACCAACAAGCAATGTTGTGAGCTCTTTATTGCTAGGAAGTTAGATAGAGCCCTTGTTAATGCTGCTTGAAGTTCTAGGTTTCCTAGATCTTATGGGGATATCCTTAATCCCAACATTTCAGATCATTCCTCTATAGTGATTAGGTCTCCTTCAGATAAGCCGAAGAGACCTTACCTTTTTAGGTTTGCAAACTTCCTAGTTTCACAACCAAACTTTCTCCGGATAGTAGAAGAGACCTGGAATACTCCAATCCAAGGAACCCCTATGTTTTGTGTTATGGCCAAGCTTAAACTAGTGAGAAAGGCCCTCAAAAGGCTTAATTCTGGTCAAGTAGGTGATGTGAATGCTAGAGTTGAGCATTGCCAAACAACTCTTAATCAAATACAAGATCAAAAGAGACATTTTCCTAGCAGCCCTTTCCTGATTAACAAGGAATCCGAGGCCATTAATAACTTGATTAGAGCCTTAGATGATCAGGAATCATTCTACAAACAATCTTCCCATATCAAATGGCTTAAAGAGGGGGATCAAAATACCAAATTTTTTCACAATTCTATCTTGGAAAATAGGAATAAAAACAACATTCAGTCTCTCCTAAGAGAAAATGGCTTTAGAATTGTTAAAGTAGAAAAGATTCAAAACCAGTTCTTAGGTTTCTTTCAAAGGCACTATTGGGACTAGAAAATACCTTCCTCCTTCTAAATACTTTGTGGAAAATTATTTCCCTAATAGGATTTTGGATATTCTCATAAACAAACTTATTGCTGAAGTCTCAACACAAGAGATTAAGGATGTTCTCAATTCCTTTAATCCTAATAAGTCTCCTGGGCCGGATGGGTTTAATGGGGTTTTCTTTAAACATACTTGGCATATAGTAGGGGAGGATGTCTCTAGGGCAATCCAAGATTTGTTCCATCATTGGCAACTTCTTAAAGAGATCAATTCTGCTTTCATAACTCTTGTTCCTAAAAAAGATAATCCTTCCACAGTAGTTGACTATAGGCCTATAGCATGCTGTAACTTTATTTATAAGGTGATTTCAAAAATCATGGCTAATAGACTTAGAGAAGTACTCCCTTCCATCATCAACCAAAATCAAAGTGCTTTCATTAGGAACCGTCGAATTAGGGATAATATCTTATTGGCCCAAGAGATCTTCAAGAATTACCATCTTGCAAATAACCATAGGAGATATGCTTTCAAGGTGGACTTACAAAAAGCATATGATTTAATCCATTGGGATTTCCTATTGAATGTGCTAGTTGCTATAGGTTGTCCTCTCCAGTTCGTTGATTGGATAAGAGAGTGTATTACCTCTCCTGCATATGCTGTCTTGATCAATGGATCCCCCTCAAAATTCTTTCCAGGCAAATCAGGTCTAAGACAAGGGGATCCTTTATCTCCTTTACTTTTTATTTTCTATATGGAGGTTTTCTCAAGGAGCCTCAATGCTTGCATAGAAGGCAATAATTCCTTTATATACCACTGGAGATGTAAAGCTCTCAAACTTACCCATCTTTTGTTTGCTGATGACTTCCTAATGTCTTGTCATGGTGATTTGGCCTCGGCCTATACCTTACTTGATTGCTTAAGAACCTTTTTCAACTTTTCTGGTATAGTAATGAACCTGTCCAAGAGTCATTTCTTTGTGCCTCCAGATATAGATCAAATGGACCACTAAGTAGAAATCTTGTCTAGACATAAAAGAGGTAAGCTTCCTATTCGATACCTAGGAGTTCCTCTTCTGACAGGTCTAGAAGGGATTGTTTACCCTTATTGGTAAAAATTGATTCCAGAGTCAACAAATGGACCCATAAATTTCTCTCTGATGCTGGTAGAGTGCATTAGTTATCTCAGTCCTTTCCACTTTTCAGGTTTATTGGTCTAGCCACTTAATCCTCCCCACTTCCATTATTAAGGAAATAGAGACTAATCTTAGGAATTTTTTATGGTCGAGGATGGTGGAAACAAAAGCTCATGCTAAGGTAAAATGGAATGACATTTGTAGATCAAAAAAAGAGGGAGGTCTAGGTATTAAACACTTATCTACTTGGAATAATGTGTTGCTAGGGAAAAGAATTTGGTTTTTGTTTAATGATAAGGAAGCTTTATGGGTCAGGTGGGTTCACACTATTATCCTGAAAAGGAAAATTTTGTATGTTAGGGACCAAATTGGGAACCAATTCACATTTAGAATTGGAAATGGAAACTCAACTTTCTTATGGGATCCTTGGCATCCAAGAGGTATCTTAATGGCTCATTCTACTCCTAAGGTGATCAATGGGTTTGAACTTCCTATGTCTACGAGAGTGTCTGAAGTAATCAGAAATAATGAATGGTGCTGGTAGGAGTCAACAGTTGGGACTATTAGTAACCTAGAACCTTTACAATACTACCCAGATTCTTCAAGAGAGGATAGTTTAGAATGGCTAGTTAGCTTTTTGAAGCAATATACAAATGCTTCTGCTTACACCTTCTTGAGACCTCCAATTTAGACAGTTCCTTGGTATAAAATTGTGTGGCATAAAAGGAATATTCCTAGGTGTTCCTTCATATTATGGTTATCCTTGATGAATAAATTACAGACAAGGGATAAACTACTTTGTCTCCACACCCCTAATCGGTGTTCCTTGTGTGTTTCGGACTTGGAGACTATTGAACATTTATTCTTTGAATGTCCTTTCTAAAAAACTGTTTGGTTCAAAAGCCTAAGCCACTTCCAAATCCACCTACCTTACCTAACCAATCTTTAATCCATTTTATTATGGGTTAACTAGTCAACTACCTCCAGAACTTGTGACATAAATACCTTCTTCATTATCCTTTTTGTTAATGTTTATAACCTTTGGACTGAAAGAAACCTGCAAACCTTTAAACATGAAGCCTTGGTTGTAGGGAGTTTCTCAAGCGATCTTTCAAATTACGGAACACCTCAGCTCAAACACTCAGCTGGATATTGATTGTTAACAAGGAAGTTCAGTTCGGATTCCACTATAAAGATTCCGAATTGAAAAGTGAAAAATCAAATTATGATGTATTGTTACTCAAGTAAAGGATTAGTAGTTAGGTTGGATTGGTTGATGAGATAAAAGTGTTTATTGCAAGAAAGGAAGCTACTAGCAAGAGGGTTCTGTTATATCCATCATAGTGTAGTTTTGGCTTGGTTTGATTTGATGGTTTGCACGATGATGGAAACTTTGTAGTGCTTTTTATGTTTAGAGAGTTATGGTTTGGAAAAGAGATTATAGATTGGGCAATCTCTAGTTGTACATAACTTTTGATTATTTATAAATTTTTACTGGTCTTCCAAAAAAAATGGTTCTCATGCAAAATCATGGATCAAAGGACTTTTCAAGGTTGTAATGTGGGCAAAGGTAAGGTGAGATATATTTGGGCACAGTAGCATGAAAGTCATTAAAGCTAGTGAAAAAAAAGTAACACTCAATATACTATCAAGTGCAAAGACCAACATTCACTCATAATTATGTACATCAACTATGATGAATGCAAAAACAAGTTTCCTAGCTCAAATTCAAGTTCTCACACCACAACCACATTAAGCATATACAAATCCGAAGGGATCACTCATAAAGATTGATGATAATAATATATTGAACTATAATGAGTGAACCTTCCAAGACAATATCTACCCCATATCAACATTCTCAAGTAACCCATTCAAGACAACTTTAGGAGGATGAACTAATCATAAACAACTTTTCAACACATATGCACTTCCTCTTTGATACATTTATCTAAACGTATACATTTTTTCTTTTTTCCTTTTCCTTTTCTTTTTCTTTTCTTTTTATAAACATTAAAAGAAACTACATTAACATGGTAGTTCCAATGATATGAGATAAAATAGCATCTCAACATCATAACCAATCCATACATATGTACACCCCCACACTTAGAATTTTGTACATCCACAAACTCAACGATCATAGATGCTCCACTAGCTTTATGGCTTATGTAGCACCCCACTCCCGCAAGACCTGAACCCGCGAGGGTGGCGTGCTAAAGCACTCAATCATTTAGAAATTGGTATAACATTTTTTTAAAATCACAAACATAATATGCGGAAATTGATACTTAAATTGGGCCCACATTTTTCTTAATAAACATTGTCAATTATCACAAAACCATTAACCAAAATTTTCAATAGCCATTTGGGCCCTTTCACAATTACAAAACACTCAAGTCATTTTGGAATCCAAATCTATACAAAAAGTTGCGAAAGATACAATTAAATACAAAATAGAGAAATACAATACAGACGCAAACTGATCCCGACCTCTATCCTTCACTTGAATGCTGTAGGTATACTCCCGTTGGCCTAACGGGGTATTCTTCTGAGTCCTAAAAAAATATTTGCAAATTTTGGGTAAGTTTTGCAAACTCAATTAGTAACCATCATCGATGGCTCACCCAGTCACATATCACATAATTCACACATTTCACTTTATTTCACATTTCACATTATTTCACAATCAATACACTTAATCATTCATATTTTGCATATGCAATGCACATGAGACTCACTTTCCAATTGTTACTTTGTTTTGACTAAGTGCCTAAACTATCCCATATAGGCTTATTGATAACTGTCCCATATAGGGCTCATTAAACGTTGAGCCTGAGGCTCTAAATCACTTTTGAGCTCGAGGCTCATTTTCACTCGTTGAGCTTT
>JANZLC010074266.1:0-12698 GCA_026413385.1 Erythroxylum gracilipes | reverse complement strand
AGGAACATAGAAGCAGTGCAAAACACAGAATAACCACAAAACACAGATGAAGCGCAAAACATAGAAGAAGAGGAGAAAGACAGAAGAAGCACAAAACACAGAAGAAGCGCAAAACAAAGAAAAACCCAAAACACAGAAGAAGTGGAGAAACCCAGAAGAAGGGCAAAGCACAGAAGAAGCGCAAAACAAAGAAAAACTGCAAAACACAGAAGAAGTGGAGAAACAAAGAAGAATCGCAAAACAAAGAAGAAGTGCAAAATACAGAAGAAGTGCAAAACACAGAAGAAGCGCAAAATACAGAAGATGCGCAAAACACAGAAGAAGTGGGTGAACAAAGAAGAAGCACAAAGCACAGAAGAAGCACAAAATACAGATGAAACGCAAAACATAGAAGAAGAGGAGAAATACAGAAGAAGCACAAAACACAGAAGAAGCATAAAACACGGAAGATGCGCAAAACATAGAAGAAGTGGAGAAACACAAAAGAAGCACAAAACACAGAAGCAGTGGAGAAAAACAGAAGATGTGCAAAACACAGAAGATGCGCAAAACACAGAAGAAGCACAAAACACAATAGAAGTGAAAAGCACATAAGAAGTGGAGAAACACAGAAAAAGCGCAAAGCACAGAAGAAGCGCAAAGCACAGAAGAAGCTTAAAACACAGAAAAAGCGTAAAAACCGAAAGAAGCGCAAAACACTAAAGAAGTGCAAAACACAGAAGATGTAGAAAACATAGAAGATGTGCAAAACGCAAAAGAAGTGGAGAAACAAAGAAAAAACTCAAAACACAGAAGATACGCAAAACACAGAAGAAGTGAAGAAACACAGAAGAAGGGTAAAGCACATAAGAAGCGTAAAACAATAAAGAAGTGGAGAAACCTAGAAGAAGCACAAAACACAGAAGATGCGCAAAACACAGAAGATGCGCAAAATACATAAGATACGCAAAACACAGAAGAAGTGGAGGAACACAGAAGAAGTGCAAAACACAAAATAACTACAAAACTCAAATGAAACGCAAAACATAGAAGAAGAGGAGAAATACAGAAGAACCACAAAACACAAAAGACGCGCAAAACACAAAAGAAGTGGAGAAACACAGAAGAAGCGCAAAACACAGAAGATGCGCAAAATATAGAAGAAATGGAGAAACACAGATGAAATGCAAAACACAAAAAAAGCGGAAAACACAGAAGAAATGGAGAAACACAGAGGAAGCGCAAAACACATCAGGAGACCAAAATACAGAAGATGCACAAAATACAGTAGAAGAAGTGCAAAACGAAGATAAAGCACAAAATACAGAACAAGTGCAAAACACAAAAGAAGTGCAAAACACAGACAAAGCACAAAACACAGAAGATGCGCAAAACACAAAAGATGCACAAAACACAGAAAAAGTGGAGGAACACAGAAGAAGTGCAAAAAATAGAAGAAGCACAAAACACAGATGAAATGCAAAACATTGAAGAAGAGGAGAAATACAGAAGAAGTGCAAAACACAGATGAAGCGCAAAACACAGAAGATGCGCAAAGCCTAGAAGAAGTGGCTAAACACAGAAGAAGCACAAAACACAGAAAAAGCACAAAACAAAGATGAAGCTCAAAACATAAAAGAATAGGAGAAATACAGAAGAAGTACAAAACACAGAAGAAGCGTAAAACACAGAAGCGGAGGAGAAAAATAGAAGAAGTGCAAAACACAAAAGAAGCACAAAACACAGAAGAAGCACAAAACATAGAAGATGCGTAAAACACAGAAGAAATGGAGAAACACAAAAGAAGTGGAGAAACACAGACGAAGCGCAAAACAAAGAAGATGAGCAAAACACAGAAGAAATGGAGAAACACAGAAGAAGTGGAGAAACACAGATGAAGCGCAAAACAAAGAAGATGAGCAAAACACAGAAGAAATGGAGAAACACAGAAGAAGTGGAGAAACACAGAAGATGTGCAAAACACAGAAGAAGCGCAAAACACAGAAGAAGTGAAGAAACAGAGAAGAAGCGCAAAACACAACAGAAGTAGTGCAAAACATAGGAGAAGTAAAGAAACATAGAAGAAGCGTAAAACACAGAGGAAACGCAAAATATAGAAGATGCACAAAACACAGAAGAGGCGCAAAACATAGGAGAAGCGCACGACACAGAAGAAGTGGAAAATACAGAAAAAGCGCAAAACACAAAAGAAGTGAAAAAACACAAAAGAAGCGTAAAACATATAAGAATCGCAAAACACAGAAGAAACACAAAACACAGAAGATGCACAAAACACAAAAGATGTGGAGAAACACAGAAGAAGCACAAAACACAGAATAAGCGCAAAACACAGAAGATGCACAAAACACAAAACAAGTGAAGAAATACAGAAGAAGCGTAAAACACATAAGAAGTGGAGAAACCTAGAAGACGCACAAAACACAAAAGATGCACAAAACACAGAAGAAGTGCAAAGCACAGAAGAAGTGGAGAAACATAGATGAAACACAAAACACAGAAGTAGATCAAAACACAGAAGATGCGCAAAACACATAAGATGTACAAAACACAAAAGAGGTGGAGGAACACAGAAGAAGTGCAAAACACAGAATAACCACTAAACACAGATGAAGCACAAAACATAGAAGAAGAGGAGAAATACAGAAGAAGCGCAAAACAAAGAAGAAGCGCAAAACACAGAAGAAGTGGAGAAACAAAGAAGAATCGCAAAACACAGAAGAAGCGCAAAAGACAGAAGAAGTGGAGAAACCCAGAAGAAGGGCAAAGCACAGAAGAAGCGCAAAACACAAATGAAGTGGAGAAACCTAGAAGAAGCGCAAAACACAAAAGAAGCACAAACACTGAAGAAGCGCAAAGTACAGAAAAAATGGAGAACATAGAAGAAGCACAAAACACAGAAGAAGTGCAAAATACATAAGAAGTACAAAACACAGAAGAAGCGCAAAACACAGAAGATGCACAAAACACAGAAGCAGTGGGTGAACAAAGAAGAAGCGCATAGCATAGAAAAAGCACAAAACACAGATCAAACGCAAAAACATAGAAGAAGAGGAGAAATACAGAAGAAGCATAAAACACGGAAGATGCGCAAAACATAAAAGAAGTGGAGAAACACAGAATAAGCGCAAAACACAGAAGCAGTGGAGAAAAACAGAAGATGTGCAAAACACAGAAGAAGCACAAAGCACAGAAGATGCGCAAAACACAGAAGATGTGCAAAACAAAAAAGAAGTGGAAAGCACAGAAGAAGTAGAGAAACACAAAAGAAGCGCAAAACACAGAAGTAGTGGAGAAAAACTGAAGATGTGCAAAACACAGAAGAAGCACAAAGCACAGAAGAAGTGGAGAAACACATAAGAAGCGCAAAACACAGAAGAAGCGCAAAACACAGAAGAAGAGCAAAACACAGAAGATGCGCAAAACTGGAGAAACACAGAAAAAGTGCAAAACACAGAAGATGTGCAAAATACAAAAGAAGTGGAGAAACACAGAAAATGCGCAAAACACTGAAGCTGCGCAAAACACAGAAGAAGCGCAAAACTCAAAAGAAGTGGACAAACACAGAAGAAGCGCAAAATAGAAAAGAAGAACAAAACACAGAATATGCGCAAAACACAGAAGATGCGCAAAACACAAAAGAAGAAGAGAATCGCAGAAAAAGCGCAAAAAATAGAAGATGCGCAAAACACAGAAGAAGCGTAAAACTCGAAAGAAGCTCAAAACACTAAAGAAGCGCAAAACACAGAAGATGTACAAAACACAGAAGATTTGTAAAACGTAGAAGTAGTGGAGAAACATAGAAAAAACGTAAAACATAGAAAAAACGCAAAACACAGAAGATGCGCAAAACACAGAAGAAGCGCAAGACACGGAAGAAGTGGAAAACACAGAAGAAGTGGAAAATACAGAAAAAACGTAAAACACAGAAGAAGTGAAAAAACACAAAAGAAGCGTAAAACATATAAGAATCGCAAAACACAGAAGAAACGCAAAACACAAAAGATGCACAAAACACAAAAGAGAGGGAGCAACACAGATGAAGCGCAAAATACAGAATAAGCGCAAAACACAGAAGATGCGCAAAACACAGAAGAAGCGTTAAACACAAAAGAAGCGGAGAAACCCAGAAGAAGGGCAAAGCACAGAAGAACTGCAAAACACAAAAGAAGTGGAGAAACCTAGAAGAAGCGAAAAGCACAAAAGATGCACAAAACACAGAAGAAGTGCAAAGCACAGAAGAAGTGGAGAAACATAGATGAAGGACAAAACACAGAAGATGCACAAAACACAAAAGAGGTGGAGGAACACAGAAGAAGTGCAAAACACATAATAACCACAAAACAAAGATGAAGCGTAAAACATAGAAGAAGAGGAGAAATATAGAAGAAGCACAAAACACAGAAGAAGCGCAAAACAAAGAAGAGGCGCAAAACACAGAAGAAGTGGAGAAACAAAGAAGAATCGCAAAACAAAGAAGAAGCGCAAAACACAGAAGAAGTGGAGAAACAAAGAAGAATCACAAAATACAGAAGAAGCGCAAAAGACAAAAGAAGTGGAGAAACACCGAAGAAGCGCAAAACACAGAAGATGCGCAAAACACAGAAGACGTAGGTGAACAAAGAAGAAGCGCAAAACACAGAAGAAGCACAAAACACTTATGAAACGCAAAACATAGAAGAAGAGGAGAAATACAGAAGAAGCACAAAACATAGAAAAAGCATAAAACACGGAAGATGCGCAAAACGTAGAAGAAGTGGAGAAACACAGAAGAAGCACAAAACACGGAAGCAGTGGAGAAAAACAGAAGATGTACAAAACACAGAAGAAACACAAAGCACAAAAGATGCGCAAAACACAGAAGAAGTGCAAAACACAAAACAAGTGGAAAACTTAGAAGAAGTAGAGAAACACAGAAGAAGCGCAAAACATAGAAGAAGCGCAAAACACAGAAGCAGTGGAGAAAAACAGAAGATGTGTAAAACACAGAAGAAGCACAAAGCACAGAAGAAGTTGAGAAATACAGAAGAAGCGCAAAACACAGAAGAAGAGCAAAACACAAAGGAAGCCTAAAACATAGAAGAAGTGTAAAACACAGAAGAAGCACAAAACACAGAAGATGCGCAAAACTGGAGAAACACAGAAAAAGTGCAAAACACAGAAGATGCGCAAAACACAAAAGAAGTGGAGAAACACAGAAGATGCGCAAAACACAGAACAAGTGGAGAAACACAAAGAAGCACAAAACAAAGATGGGCAAAACACTAAAGCTGCGCAAAACACAGAAGAAGCGTAAAATACAGAAGAAGTGGAGAAACACAGAAGAAGCACAAAACACAAAAGAAGCACAAAACACAGAATATGTGTAAAACACAGAAGATGCGCAAAACACAAAAAAAGAAGAGAATCGCAGAAAAAGCGCAAAAAACATAAGATGCGCAAAACACAGAAGAAGTGTAAAACCCGAAAGAAGTGTAAAACATTAAAGAAGCATAAAACATAGAAGATGTACAAAACACAGAAGATGTGCAAAACGCAAAAGAAGTGGAGAAACATAGAAAAAATGCAAAACACAGAAAAAACGCAAAACTCAGAAGATGCTCAAAACACAGAAGAAGTGGAAAAACATAGACGAAACGCAAAACACAGAAGAAGCGCAATACACAGAAGATGCGCAAAACACAGAAGAAGCATCAAAACACAGAAGAAGCGCAAAATATAGAAGAAGTGAAGAAACACAGAAGAAGCACAAAACACAGAAGAAGTACAAAACACAGAAGAAGCGTAAAACATTGAAGAAGTGGAGAAACTCAGAAGTAGCGCAAAACACAAAAGAAGTGGAGAAACATAGAAGAAGCGTAAAACACAAAAGATGTACAAAACACAGAAGAAGCACAAAACACAGAAGAAGTAGAAAACACAGAAGAAGTGAAAAATACAGAAAAAGCACAAAATACAGAAGAAACGCAAAACACAGAAGATGCACAAAACACAAAAGAAGTGGAGAAACACAGAAGAAGCTCAAAACACAGAAGATGCGCAAAACACAGAAGAAGTGAAGAAACACAGAAGAAGGGTAAAGCACATAAGAAGAGTAAAACTATGAAGAAGTGGAGAAACCTAGAAGAAGCACAAAACACAGAATAAGCGCAAAGCACAGAAGAAGTGGAGAAACCTAGAAGAAGCACAAAACACAGAAGAAGCGCAAAGCACAGAAGAAGTGGAGAAACATAGAAGAAGCACAAAACACAGAAGATGCGCAAAACATAGAAGATGAGCAAAACACATAAGATGCACAAAACACAAAAGAGGTGGAGGAACACAGATGAAGTGCAAAGCACAAAATAACAATAAAACACAGATGAAGCGCAAAACATAGAAGAAGAGGAGAAACACAGAAGAAGCACAAAACACAGAAGAAGTGCAAAACAAAGAAGAAGCGCAAAACATAGAAGAAGTGGACAAACATAGAAGAATCGCAAAACACAGAAGAAGCGCAAAAGACAGAAGAAGTGGAGAAACCTAAAAGAAGGGCAAAGCACATAAGAAGCGCCAAACAGAAATGAAGTGCAGAAACCTAGAAGAAGCACAAAACACAAAAAAAAACACAAAACACAGAAGAAGCGCAAAGCATAGAAGAAATGGAGAAACATAAAAGAAGCACAAAACACAGAGGAAGTGCAAAATACAGAAGAAGTGGAGGAACACAGAAGAAGCGCAAAACACAGAACAACCACAAAGCACAAATGAAACGCAAAACATAGAAGAAGAGGAGAAATACAGAAGAATCTCAAAACACAGAAGACGAGCAAAACACAGAAGAAGTGGAGAAACATAGAAGATGCGCAAAATATATAAGAAATGGAGAAACACAGAAGAAGTGCAAAACACAAAAAAAGCGGAAAACACAGAAGAAGTGGAGAAACATAGAGGAAGCACAAAACACAGAAGAAGCGCGCAAAACACACAAGAAGACCAAAAATACAGAAGATGCGCAAAATACAGTAGAAGTGGAAAAACATAGAATAAGCGCAAAACACAGAAGAAGTACAAAACACAGATAAAGCACAAAATACAGAACAACTGCAAAACACAGAATAAGCGCAAAACACAGAAGAAGCACAAAACACAGAAGATTCACAAAACACAAATGATGCACAAAAGAAAGAAGAAGTGGAGGAACACAGAAGAAGTGCAAAACACAGAAGAAGCACAAAACACAGAAGATGCGCAAAACACAAAAGATGCGCAAAACACAGAAGAAGTGGAGGAACATAGAAGAAGTGCAAAAAATAGAAGAAGCACAAAACACAAATGAAATGCAAAACATAGAAGAAGAGGAGAAATACAGAAGATGCGCAAAACACAGATGAAGCGCAAAACATAGAAGATGCGTAAAGCATAGAAGAAGTGGCGAAACACAGAAGAGGCACAAAATACAGAAAAAGCACAAAACATAGATGAAGCACAAAACATAGAAGAATAGGAGAAATACAGAAGAAGCACAAAACATAAAAGAAGCGCAAAACACAGAAGCGGTGGAGAAAAATAGAAGAAGTGCAAAACACAAAAGAAGCACAAAAAAGAAAAGAAGCACAAAACACAGAAGATGCATAAAACACAAAAGAAATGGAGAAACACAGAAGAAGTGGAGAAACACAGATGAAGCGCAAAACAAAGAAGATGAGCAAAACACAAAAGAAGTGGAGAAACATAGAAGAAGCGCAAAACACAGAAGAAGTGAAGAAACACAGAAGAAGCGCAAAACACAGCAGAAGTAGCGCAAAACGTAGGAGAAGTAGAGAAAGATAGAAGAAGCGTAAAACACAGAGGAAACCCAAAACGCAGAAGATGCGCAAAACACAGAAGAAGCGCAAGATACAGAAGAAGTGGAAAACACAGAACAAGTGGAACATACAGAAAAAGCACAAAACACAGAAGAAGTGAAAAAACACAAAAGAAGCCTAAAACATATAAGAATCGCAAAACACAAAAGAAACGCAAAACACAGAAGATGCACAAAACACAAAAGAAGTCGAGAAACACAGAAGAAGCACAAAACACAGAATAACCACAAAACTCAAATGAAACGCAAACATAAAAAAAGAGGAGAAATACAGAAGAAGGACAAAACACAGAAGAAGCATAAAACACGGAAGATGCGCAAAACATAGAAGAAGTGGAGAAACACAGAAGAAGCACAAAACACAGAAGTAGTGGAGAAAAACAGAAGATGTGCAAAACATAGAAGAAGTACAAAGCACAGAAGATGCGCAAAACACAGAAGAATCGCAAAACACAAAAGAAGTGGAAAGCACAGAAGAAGTGGAGAAACACAGAAGAAGCGCAAAACACAGAAAAAGCGCAAAGCACAGAAGAAGCTCAAAACACAGACGAAGCTCAAAACACAGAAGAAGCGCAAAACATAGAAAATGCGCAAAACACAGAAGATGTGCAAAAAATAGAAGAGGTGGAGAAACAGAGAAGAAGCACAAAATACAGAAGAAGCACAAAACACAGATGAAGCATAAAACGTTGAAGAAATGGAGAAACAGAGAAGAAGCATAAAATACAGAAGAAGAGCAAAACAAAAAGGAAGCTTAAAACATAGAAGAAGTGTAAAACATAGAAGAAGCACAAAACACAGAAGATGCGCAAAACTGGAGAAACACAGAAAAAGTGCAAAACACAGAAAATGCGCAAAACACAAAAGAAGTGGAGAAACACAGAAGATGCACAAAACACAGAACAAGTTGAGAAACACAAAGAGGCACAAAACACAAAAGATGCGCAAAACACTGAAGCTGCGCAAAACACAGAACAAGCGCAAAACACAGAAGAAGTGGAGAAACACAAAAGAAGCGCAAAACACGAAAGAAGCACAAAACACAAAATATGCGCAAAACACAAAAGATGTGCAAAACACAAAAGAAGAAGAGAATCGCAGAAAAAGCGCAAAAAACATAAGATGCACAAAACACAGAAGAAGCGTAAAACCCGAAAGAAGCACAAAACACTAAAAAAGCGCAAAACACAGAAGATGTGCAAAACGCAGAAGATGTGCAAAACGCAGAAGAAGTGGAGAAACATAGAAAAAACGTAAAACACAAAAAAAATGCAAAACACAGAAGATGCGCAAAATACAGAAGAAGTGTAGAAACACAGAAGAAGCGTCGAAACACAAAAGAAGCGCAAAACATAGATGAAGTGAAGAAACACAGAATAAGCACAAAACACAGAAGAAGTGTAAAACACAGAAGAAGTGCAAAACATTGAAGAAGTGGAGAAACTCAGAAGTAGCGCAAAACACAGAAGAAGTGGAGAAACATAGAAGAAGCGTAAAACACAGAAGATGCGCAAAACACAGAAGAAGCGCAAAACACAGAAGATGCACAAAACACAAAAGATGTGGAGAAACACAAAAGAAGCGCAAAACACAGATGATGCACAAAACACAAAAGATGTGGAGAAACACAAAAGAAGCGCAAAACACAAAAGAAGCTCAAAACACAGAAGATGCGCAAAACACAGAAGAAGTGAAGAAACACAGAAGAAAGGTAAAGCACATAAGAAGCGTAAAACAGTGAAGAAGTGGAGAAACCTAGAAGAAGCACAAAACACAGAAGACGCGCAAAACACATAAGATACGCAAAACACAGAAGAAGTGTAAGAACACAGAAGAAGCGCAAAACACAGAATAACCACAAAACACAAATGAAACGCAAAACATAGAAGAAGAGGAGAAATATAGAAGAAGCACAAAACACAGAAGACGCGCAAAACACAGAAGAAGTGGAGAAACACAGAAGAAACGCGAAACACAGAAGATGCGCACAACACTGAAGAGGCGCAAAATATAGAAGAAATGGAGAAACACAGAAGAAGTGCAAAACACAAAAAAAGCAGAAAACACAGAAGAAGTGGAGAAAAATAGAGGAAGCGCAAAACACAGAAGAAGCGCAAAACACACAAGAAGACCAAAATACAGAAGATGCGTAAAATACAGTAGAAGTGGAAAAACATAGAATAAGCGCAAAACACAGAAGAAGTGCAAAACACAGATAAAGCACAAAATACAGAACAAGTGCAAAACACAGAATAAGCGCAAAACACAGAAGAAGCACAAAACACAAATGATGCGCAAAAGACAGAAGAAGCGGAGGAACACAGAAGAAGTGCAAAACACAGAAGAAGCACAAAACACAGAAGATGCGCAAAACACAGAAGATGTGCAAAACACAAAAGATGCGCAAAACACAGAAGAAGTAGAGGAACACAAAAAAAGTGCAAAAAATAGAAGAAGCACAAAACACAGATGAAATGCAAAACATAGAAGAAGAGGAGAATTACAGAAGATGCGCAAAACACAGATGAAGCGCAAAACACAGAAGATGCGCAAAGCATAGAAGAAGTGGCGAAACACAGAAGAAGCACAAAACACAAAAAACGCACAAAACACAGATGAAGCGCAAAACATAGAAAAATAGGAGAAATACAGAAGAAGCACAAAACACAAAAGAAGCGGTGGAGAAAAACAGAAGAAGTGCAAAACACAAAAGAAGCACAAAGCACAGAAGATGCGTAAAACACAGAAGAAATGGAGAAACACAGAAAAAGTGGAGAAACACAGATGAAGCGCAAAACAAAAAAGATGAACAAAACATAGAAGAAGAGGAGAAACACAGAATATGCGTAAAACACAGAAGAAGTGCAAAACACAGAAGAAGTGAAGAAACAGAGAAGAAGCGTAAAACACAGCAGAAGTAGCGCAAAACATAGAAGAAGTAGAGAAACATAGAAGAAGCGTAAAACACAGAGGAAACCCAAAACACAGAAGATGCGCAAAACACAGAAGAAGCGCAAGACACAGAAGAAGTGGAAAACACAGAAGAAGTGGAAAATACAGAAAAAGCACAAAACACAGAGGAAGTGAAAAAACACAAAAGAAGCGCGCTCTTTGTATACGAGTTTGTGTTATGTCATATATTGGTGATGTTTATTAGATTTTTTTGTGTCAAAGAGAAAAGTTCCCAGAAAAGAGAAAAACTTCATATCAAAATTGGCTCTAGTCTCGATCGATGACCAAACGACCTCTAATCGGGATGAATTTTTAGTATGTTGTTTCTGAAACTTGCCTCTTGACATCTAACGGTTAGATTCTGATTTGGAGCTCTCTAACTTTTTATTTTCTATTTTTGCCCTCTTTTTATATAAGTTTGTATTATGCCATATTTGGGTGATAATTATTAGATTTTGTTATGCAAAAGGAAAAAGTGGCCAGAAAAGAGAGAAAGTGCATATCAAAATTTGCTCCAGCCTCCATCTATAACCAAACGACCTCTGATCGGGATGAATCTTTAGTATATTATTCCTGAGTCTTGCCTCTTGACATCCAAAGGTTAGAATCTGATTTGGAGCTCTCTAACTTAGTAGTTTCTAGCTAGCCCTCCTTGTGTACGAGTTTGTATTATGTCATATTTGGGTGATAATTATTAGATTTTTTTGAGACAAAGAACAAAATGCCCTAAACAGAGAGAAAGTTCATATCAAACTTTGCTCTAATATCGATCGATGGCCAAACAACCTCTGATCGAAATGAAAATTTAGTATGTTGTTCCTGAGTATTGCCTCTTGACATCCAACGGTTAGAATCTGATTTGGAGCTATCTAACTTAGTATTTTCAGTTTATCCCTCCTTGTATACAAGTGTGTATTATGTCATATTTGAGTGATGATTATTAGATTTAGTTGTGCAAAAACGAAAAGCGCCCAGAAGAGGGGGAAAATGCATATCAAAATTTGCTCCAGCTTCAATCGTTGGCCAAACGACCTCTGATCAAGATGAAATTTTAGTATGTTGTTCCTGAGTATTGCCTCTTGACATCTAACTGTTAGAATCTGATTTGTAGCCCTCCTTGAATACGAGTTTGTATTATGTCATATATTGGTGATGATTGTTAGATGTTTTTAAGTCAAAGAGAAAAGTGCCCAGATGTAACATCCCACCCCCGATGGGAAGGGTAGAATAGTAATTTGGAAAGGGCTGAGAGTGTTTAGGATGGTTTTGAAATATTCATGCATACCCTTACACGTGAATAGTGAAGTTTGCATATAAAAATGACTGTACATGCATTCATAACATTTCCTGGTATATGTGCTTAAATGTGATTTTGTTGTGGAAAATGTGGTTTTTATGCTTAAAATTTTAATTGGAGCGGATTGTTATGTGTTTTATATTTTGGGGAAATTTAGGAATTTTTCGGAAAAAATTTTCGAACTGAAAAAATGGCCAACTGGCGGACTGATTGGTTTTCGGTACTAAAAAATTTTTGTCCAATGGCAATGAAAATTGAGGTAAATGATTTTGGGATTGTAATTAGAGCTATTAGAATTGGATGAACCAAAGATATCATTTTTATTAGGGTTCTTTTCTTCAAAGCTATTAATTGATTTTTGTTCTTTTCTTATTAAGCGACAAGTGTCATGACATGTGTCATGACACTCTTAAACTCATTTATTGTCTTGAACATTCACGACACTCTCCTTTTCATAAGGTATTTTTTTGTTTTACTTGGAAATTCTCCATCATATGCGTAACCTCACTCTTTCCTCCTTCTTTGTTGATCTCCTCCTTCTTTTTTGTTGGTTTAAGCTCTACTCTCCCTTATTTCTTCTTGGCTTGCTCCTTCTTGTATTCACAA
>JANZLC010074252.1:0-12701 GCA_026413385.1 Erythroxylum gracilipes | reverse complement strand
ATGTAGTAAGAAAATGTAATCTTAACAAAACACCTAAACCTTAAACCTCAAACTTAAATACTAAATATTAAATCCTATATCATATATCCTATATACTAAAGCCTAAAACCTAAACTCTAAATTCTAAACCCTAAAACCTAAACATTGAACTTTAATCTTAAATCCTAATACCTATCACCTATAATCGATAACCTATAAAAGAAACTTTAATCCTAAATACTAAATCCTAAATCTTAATATTTAAACCCTAAGCCTTAAACCATAAAATCTAAACCTTAAAACCTAAACTATAGAACTTTAAACATTAAACCATAAACTTAAAAATAAAACTCGACAATAAGTGCATGCATCAAGGTAAGAAATTATCTGAGAATCAATTTTTCTTAAGCAAGCAAAACAAAGAATGGTTACCTTCATCCCATCTGTGTCAAAACAATCCATTCCTATCATCACTGGAGTCATTTTCTGCAAAAAACTGTAGCAACAAATAATTACAATATACAAGCAACGGTTGTCCTTATAGTAAAACGCAATAGTTACACTTACCCAAAGCCTTGGAGTTGGTGGATTATATTTTTGGCAATTGTGCTTGTAACACCTCTACCAAGTGTAAGCATGCATCATGACAAAGATAGTTAAATATATTAATAAGTAAAGAATCCACATAATAATATCAAAATATTATTTAAAACATGCAGTATAAAAGATGAACTTAACAAAACACCTAAATCCTAAACCTTAAACATAAATACTAAACATTAAATCCTAAATCCTAAAAAACCTAAACTCTAAACCCTAAAATCTAAAATCTAAACCCTATAACCTAAATCTTGATCCTTAATCCCAAATCCTAATACCTAACACCTCTAAACCTTAAAACCTAAACCTTGATCCTTGATCCCTAATCCTAAATCCTAATACCTAACACCTAACACCTATCACCTATCACCTATAACCTATAACCTAAACCTTAAACTTTAATCCTAAGCACTAAATCCTAAACTCTAATATTTAAACCCTAAGCCTTAAACTATAAAACTCTAAATCTTAGATCCTAAACATAAAAATAAAGGCCAACACTAAGTGCATGCGTTAAGGAATGCAATTATCTAAGAAACAATTTTTCTTTAACAAGCAAAATAAAAATTGTTACCTTCATCCCATCTCTATCAAAACCATCAAATCAATCCATTCCCATCATCACTGGAGTCGTGTTCTGCACAAAATTGTAGGAACAAATTATTACAACATACAAGCAAAGGTTATCCCTGTAGTAAAATGCAATAGTTACATCAACCCAAAGTATTGGAATTGTTGGATTAGATTTTTGGCAATTGCCCTTGCAACATTTCTAATTGTACATAGAACACCTCCATTTGTGCTCGATGTTGAAAAATAAATAAGGAAACAAAAATTTAAGAACTTTATAAATTAAAGGTTATACCAAGTATAAGCACGCATAATGTTAAGAATAGGGAAAAAATGAAAAAGTAAAAAATACACATAATCATATCAAAATATTATTTGCAACATGCTGTAAAAAAGGTCAACTTAACAAAACACTTAAATCTTATACCTTAAACTTAAAAACTAAATATTAAATCCTATATCATATATCCTAAAACCCAAAACCCATACTCTAAACCCTAAGACCTAAACCTTAAACCTTAATCCTAAATCCTAATACCTATCACCTATAATATATAACCTATAACTTAAACCTTAAACTTTAATTGTCAACATTAAATCCTAATTCCTAATATCTAAACCCTAAGCCATAAACTATAAAACCTAAACCTTAAAGCCTAAAATATAAAACTTTAAACCTTAAACCCTAAATCTTAAACTTAAAAATAAAACCCCATACTAAGTGCATGTGTTAAGGAATGCAATTACCTAAGAAACAATTTTTCTTTAACAAGCAAAAAAAATGTTACCTTCATCCCATCAATATCAAAACCATCAAATCTATCCATTCCCATCATCACTGGAGTCGTTTTCTGCAAAAAACTATACGAATAAATTATTACAACATACAAGCAAAGGTTCTCCATGTAGTAAAATGCAATAGTTACACTAACCCAAAGCCTTGGAGTTGTTGGATTAAATTCTTGACAATTGCCCTTCCAACATCTCTGATAGTACAAAGAACACCTCCACATGTGCTCGATGTTGACAAATAAAGAAGGAAACAAAAATTTATGAATATCAGAAATTAAAAATTATACCAAGCATAAAATGCATTATGACAAAAAATAGGAAAAATATGAATAATTCAAGACTATACATAATCAATATCAAAATAATATGTGCAACATGTAGTAAGAAAAACTGAACTTAGCAAAACGCCTAAATCTTAAACCTTAAACTTAAATACTAAATATTAAATCTTATATCCTAAATCTTAAAACCTAAACTTTAAACTCTAAAACCTAAACCTAAACCTAAACCTAACCTTAATCATAAATCCTAATACCTACCTATCACCTATAATCTATAACCTATACCTTAAACCTTAAACTTTAATCCTAAACACTAAATCCTAAATCTTAATATCTAAACCCTAAGCCATAAACTATAAAACCTAGACCATAAAACTCTAAACCTTAAGCCCTAAACTTAAAAATAAAACCCCACACTAAGTCCATGCATTAAAGAATGCAATTATTTAAGAAACAATTTCTTTATTAAGTAAAACAAAAAATTGTTACCTTCATCCCATCTCTACCAAAACCCGCAAATCAATCCATTCCCATCATCACTAGAGTTGTTTTCTGCAAAAAACTGCAGCAATAAATAATTAAAGTATACAAGAAAAGGTACCCCCTATAGTAAAATGCAATAGTTACACTTACCTAAAGTCTTGGAGTTGGTGGATTAGATTTTTGGCAATGGTGCTTTTAACACTTCTACCAAGTATAAGTATGCATTATGACAAAAATAGTTAAACATATTAGTAACTCAAGAATACACATAATCATATCAAAATAATATTTAAAACATGCAGTATAAAATGTGAAATTAACAAAACACCTAAATCCTACACCTTAAACAAAAATACTAAACATTAAATCCTAAATTCTAAAACCTAAACTCTAAACTCTAAAACCTAAAACTATAACCTAATTCTTGATCCTTAATCCTAAATCCTAATACCTAACACCTCTAAACCTTAAAACCGAAACCTTGACACCTATCACCTATCACCTATCACCTACAACCTATAACCTATAACCTATAACCTATAACTTATAACCTATAACCTAAACCTTAAACTTTAATCCTAAGAACTAAATCCTAAACTGTAATATCTAAACCCTAAGCCTTAAACTATAAAACTCTAAATCTTAAATCCTAAATTAAAAAAATAAAGGCCAACACTAAGTGTATGCGTTAAGGAATGCAATTATCTAAGAAACAATTTTTCTTTAACAAGCAAAATAAAAATTGTTACCTTCATCCCATCTCTATCAAAACCATCAAATCAATCCATTCCCATCATCACTGGAGTCGTGTTCTGCACAAAATTGTAGGAACAAATTATTACAACATACAAGCAAAGGTTATCCCTGTAGTAAAATGCAATAGTTACATCAACCCAAAGTATTGGAATTGTTGGATTAGATTTTTGGCAATTGCCCTTGCAACATTTCTAATTGTACATAGAACACCTCCATTTGTGCTCGATGTTGAAAAATAAATAAGGAAACAAAAATTTAAGAACTTTATAAATTAAAGGTTATACCAAGTATAAGCACGCATAATGTTAAGAATAGGGAAAAAATGAAAAAGTAAAAAATACACATAATCATATCAAAATATTATTTGCAACATGCTGTAAAAAAGGTCAACTTAACAAAACACTTAAATCTTATACCTTAAACTTAAAAACTAAATATTAAATCCTATATCATATATCCTAAAACCCAAAACCCATACTCTAAACCCTAAGACCTAAACCTTAAACCTTAATCCTAAATCCTAATACCTATCACCTATAATATATAACCTATAACTTAAACCTTAAACTTTAATTGTCAACATTAAATCCTAATTCCTAATATCTAAACCCTAAGCCATAAACTATAAAACCTAAACCTTAAAGCCTAAAATATAAAACTCTAAACTTTAAACCCTAAACTTAAAAATAAAACCCCATACTAAGTGCATGTGTTAAGGTATGCAGTTATCTAAGAAACAATTTTTCTTTAACAAGCAAAAAAAAAAAATTGTTACCTTCATCCCATCATTATCAAAACCATCAAATCAATCCATTTCCATCATCACTGGAGTCGTTTTCTGCAAAAACTGTACGAATAAATTATTACAACATACAAGCAAAGGTTCTCCCTGTAGTAAAATGCAATAGTTACACTTACCCAAAGCCCTGGAGTTGTTGGATTAAATTTTTGTCAATTACCCTTCCAACATCTCTGATTGTACATAGAACACCTCCACATGTGATCGATGTTGACAAATAAAGAAGGAAACAAAAATTTATGAATATGAGAAATCAAAGATTATACCAAGCATAAAAATGCATTATGACAAAAAATAGGAAAATATGAATAATTCAAGACTATACATAATCATATCAAAATAATATGTGCAACATGCAGTAAGAAAAACTGAACTTAACAAAACACCTAAATCTTAAACCTTAAACTTAAATACTAAATATTAAATCCTATATCCTAAAACCTAAAACCTAAACTGAAACTCTAAAACCTAAACCTAACCTTAATCCTAAATCCTAATGCCTATCACCTATAATCTATAACCTATACCCTAAACCTTAAAATTTAATCCTAAACACTAAATCCTAATATCTAAACCCTAAGCCATAAACTATAAAACCTAAATCATAAAACTCTAAACCTTAAGCCCTAAACTTAAAAATAAAACCCCACACTAAGTGCATGCATTAAGGAATGCAATTATCTAAGAAACAATTTGTCTTTATTAAGCAAAATAAAAAATTGTTACCTTCATCTCATCTCTACCAAAACTCGCAAATCAATCCGTTCCCACCATCACTAGAGTTGTTTTCTGCAAAAAATTGTAGCAATAAACAATTACAATATACAAGCAAAGGTACCCCCTATAGTAAAATGCAATAGTTACATTTACCTGAAGCCTTGGAGTTGGTGGAATAGATTTTTGGCAATTGTGCTTGTAACACTTCTACCAAGTATAAGCATGTATTATGACAAAAATAGTTAAACATATTAATAAGTCAAGAATACACATAATCATATCAAAATATTATTTAAAACATGCAGTATAAAAGGTGAACTTACAAAATACCTAAATCCTAAACCTTAAACATAAATACTAAACATTAAATCCTAAAACCTAAACTCTAAACCCTAAAACCTAAACTCTTTAACCTAAATCTCGATCCTAAATCCTAAATCCTAATACCTAACACCTCTAAACCTTAAATCCTAAACCTTTGATCCTTAATCCTAAATCCTAATACCTAATACCCAAAACCTATAACCTATAACCTAAACCTTAAACTTTAATCCTCCTTAAACTATATAACCTAAACTATAAAACTCTAAACCTTAAATCCTAAACTTAAAAATAAAGGCAAACACTAAGTGCATGCATTAAGGAATGCAATTATCTAAGAAACAATTTTTCTTTAACAAGCAAAACAAAACATTGGTACCTTCTTCTCATCTCTATCAAAACCATCAAATCAATCCATTCCCATCATCAATGGAGTCGTTTTCTGCAAAAAAGCTGTAGGAATAAATTAGTACAACATACGAGCGAAGGTTCTCCCTGTAGTAAAATGGAACAGTTACACTAACCCAAAGCCTTGGAGTTGTTAGATTAGATTTCTGACAATTGCCCTTGCAACATCTCTGATTGTACATAGAACACCTCCCCTTGTTATCGATGTTGAAAAACAAATAAGGAAACAAAAATTTAAGAACTTTAGAAATTAAAGGTTATACCAAGTATAAGCATGCATAATGATAAAAATAGGAAAAAATATGAAAAAGTCAAGAATATACATAATCATATCAAGATATTATTTGCAACATACAGTAAAAAAAGGTGCACTTAACAAAACACCTAAATCTTAAACCTTCAACTTAAATAGGAAATATTAAATCCTATATCCTATATCCTGTATCCTAAAACCTAAAACCTAAACTCTAAACCTTAAAACCTAAACCTTAAATCTTAATCCTAAATCCTAATACCTATCAGCTATAATCTATAACCTATAACTTAAACCTTAAACTTTAATCCTAAACACTAAATCCTAAATCCTAATATCTAAACCCTAAGCCATAAACTATAAAACCTAAACCATAAATCTCTAAACCTTAAGCCCTAAACTTAAAAATAAAACCTCACACTAAGTGCATGCATTAAGGAATGCAATTATTTATGAAACAATTTTTCTTTAACAAGCAAAACAAAAAATTGTTACCTTCATCCCATCTCTATCAAAACCATCAAATCAATCCATTCTCATTGTCACTGGAGTCGTTGTCTGCAAAAAACTGTAGGAATAAATTATTACAACATACAAGCAAAGGTTCCCCTTGTAGTAAAATGCAATAGTTACACTAACCCAAAGCCCTGGAGTTGTTGGATTAGATTTTTGGCAATTACCCTTGCAACATCTCTGATTGTACATAGAACACCTCCACTTGTGCTCAATGTTGACAAATAAAGAAAGAAACAAAAATTTAAGAACTTCAGAAATTAAAGATTATGCCAAGTATAAAAATGTATTATGGCAAAAATAGGAAAACATATGAATAATTCAAGACTATACATAATCATATCAAAATAATATTTGCAACATGCAGTAAGAAAAGATGAACTTAACAAAACACTTAAATCTTAAATCTTAAACCTTAAACTTAAATATTAAATATTAAATCCTATATCCTATATCCTAAAACATAAAACCTAAACTCTAAACCTTAAACCTTAATTCTAAATCCTAATACCTATCACCTATAATCTATAACCTATAACTTAAACCTTAAACTTTAATCCTAAACACTAAATCTTAAATCCTAATATCTAAACCCTAAGCCAAAAACTATAAAACCTAAACCATAAAACTCTAAACCTTAAGCCCTAAACTTAAAAAATAAAACCCCACACTAAGTGTATACGTTAAGGAATGCAATTATCTAAGAAACAATTTTTCTTTAACAAGCAAAAGAAAAAATTGTTACCTTCATCCCATCTCTACCAAAACCCACAAATCAATCCGTTCCCATCATCACTGGAGTCGTTTTCTGCAAAAAATTGTAGCAACAAATAATTACAATATGTAAGCAAAGGTTCTCCGTATAGTAAAATGCAATAGTTACACTTACCCAAAGCCTTGGAGTTGGTGAATTAGATTTTTGGCAATTGTGTTTGTAACACCGTTACCAAGTATAAGCATGCATTATGACAAAAATAGTTAAACATATTAATAAGTCAAGAATACACATAATAATATCAAAATATTATTTAAAACATGCAGTATAAAAGATGAACTTAACAAAACACCTAAATCCTAAAGCTTAAACATAAATACTAAACATTAAATCCTAAAACTTACCTAAATCCTAAACTCTAAACCCTCTAACCTATATCTTGATCATTAGTCCTAAATCCTAATACCTAACACCTCTAAACCTTAAAACCTAAACCTTGATCCTTAATCCTAAATCCTAATACCTAATACCTATCACCTATCGCCTATAACCTATAACCTATAACTTTAACCCATAACTTATAACCTAAACCTTAAATTTAATTCTAAACACTAAATCCTAAACTTTAATATCTAAACCCTAAGCCTTAAACTATAAAACTCTAAACCTTAAATCCTAAACTTAAAAATAAAGGCCAACACTAAGTGCATGTATTAAGTAATGCAATTGTTTAAGAATCAATATTTGTTTAACAAGCAAGACAAAAAATGGTTATCTTAATCTCATCTCTATCAAAAGCACCAAATCATCCATTTTCATCATTAGTAGAGTCTGCACAACAACCGACATTGAAAAGATGTACATTCTTTATTACAAAATTGAGTAATAAATCAAAACTAGATGTTTTCCCCTGTTTTCAAGCAAATCAATTTTATTGGAAATTTCGTGAAAGAATTACAAAATACTATCTTGACTAGGCATCAGAAAGCTGTAAAAAAAATGTTTATAGAAAAAACATACCTAGTATAAATGGGATCCAGCCTCAATTATTACTTGAGTAGCTTTAATGCCAAACGGGTTTAGAATAAGAGTTAGGTTGATAAGATCGCCTTGGGTAAGAAATTCACCCCTGTTCTTCGTTGATTCAGTCCTCCATTTGTAGCAAACAAGAAGTACCCATTAGGATGTGTTTTTACATCAGCAGTTGTAACGCAACCAAATCCAACTCGTGTTTTAATAAAACAATTATAGCTCGAGCACATTAAACCAATTCTAATAAGTCAAGGACATGCTTTCCCTTATCGGTAAAGGCCCCAAAATTAACCCAAACGCTGTATACAATCTGTCGAGTTTCTTACCAGTTTACTAGAAGAGATTACCAAGAGTTAAAGGATCCAAGTAGATAGTTCTCATTTAATATTATTTTTATCATATTATAAAGTCTTGATTTTCTAAAATTAAAATGATCAGTACACAATGCAATATGAAAGCAAAATAGCTACTTGAGCAGAACATGTTATCTTACAGAGAACAAAAGTATAAGTATACAACTTAAAACGAATGATTAACTTGAGAGATACCAACCAAATGGATGATTCTCAACAAAGTTAACCGGGTAACACCAAAGACTATTTTCAATTTACAACAACAAACCTTTAAATATTATGTTTAACTCGGTTTAATTTATAACGTTGATCTTGCTTGCAATTGTTTTTTAATGTCACCCAGAGTCCTAACCTTATTAAAATGTTGGTTAAAGTGCAAATACTTGATAAAGTCACGAATTTAGAAGTATGACAGACAGTTGTTAGTTCTAGAGCTTACAAGGGGGAGAAATTGTCCAAAATAGAATAGAAAGTTGATATCGTTAGGCAGGATCCGATCTCCAAGATTGAGAGTCCATGACCCATCCTCCGCATCGTACGTTGCCCTTTGAAAAGACAAAGTGGGAAAATATAATTAGAAGATAAATTAAAAACTGAAAAAATTAGAAAAAAGAAATTGAGAAGAGAGTAGTAATTAACAAAAGAATCGGAAGGGAATTCGTTGGCGAGGATCAACGAACGCTTCAACGGCAAAATTAACCCAAAACACTACAAAATTCAATCTGTTGAGTTTGTTACCGGTTTAGGTCCTAAAGGCCAATGAAAGGAAAAAGGTATAAATGAATTGTTCTCGTTTCCATGATACAGAAATTAAATGAGATCAATTCAAACACCAACCTAATCAGAAAGAAAGAGACTAATATAGAAAACGATACTGTACTACACCAACTTAGCAACAACAGTTCGGTTTCCTTAGTAATTCCAATAATGTATCACTAATTTATTATTAATTGTCGTTTAATAGGAAGAATATAGTAAAAGGTAACTAGGACGGATTCAGATCAACAACCAATAAGATTAGAAACTGAAAAAAAAACATTGACATGGAGACCCGTAGTCTAAATTCTAAAGTCGTGAATTGTATTGTAGCATACGTGGTTCAGAACTCAGAAACAATTGAAACAATAAACAAACAAAAATCCTAAATGAAAAATTGAATAACCGAATGACATATACTCCCAAAGGTTAGGTATTGGTGGCACTACCGCAGCCGTAGCTTGAATCCCGTGAACTCCATAAATCACGCTCTGAGCTCCCTACGAAGTCCAACCATCAGCTAAAGTATCTTTGTCAAGCAAAAATAACGAGTGCACTGGGGCAGTAAAAGACAAAGGTTTATAGGGGGAAAAAAAACACCTTACCATTCAAAGCGCTGGAGATCAAACAACTTTGTGTATAAGGTGTTCGTCAGTTTGTCTAAGTGACGTCTGTGCTGCCTAATTTATCACCTGGGTTTTTCTTCATGACATCACCTTGCCGGCACTGTTTGAGGCTTACCCGCCTTTTTTATTCGTCATTTTCTTCTGCTTTTTACTATTCTTCTTCACTTCCGAGCACTGGAATTGATTGTCCCGAAAAACCATGCCTGGATGATTCAACTCCACGCTCTGATACGTCGGAGGCAGGTTCGCGTTCAGAATCCTTATATAGACAGTTTTGAAGCTAACGGTACTTTTGTGAATCAGTTTTCAGCAGCTTCTTTTCCTTGTCTCACTCGGAGATTTCAGAATCTTTGGCAGTTTTGAAGCTAACGGTACTTTGAGATTTGTTTCTTTAAAGAAATCGGGGAAAAATCGATCATAACTTTTGCTTTCCTCAAGCCTTATTTTGTGATTCCTCTTTTTTTTTTTCTTTCTAATAATTGTTTGAAAATAATTATGGATGTTTATATATAAATATTAATATTTTAAATTATAAAACTATATTTTTAAATTATTATTTAATTTTTATTTAATAATAATTATTATCATAATAATGATGATTATTTAACAGTAATGATTACTAAAATTTACTCCTCTTGCTTCGGGCGTGGAGGACATATAATAATTAGCCAAAAAAAGGAATAGTATTTAGTTTTACAACTTCTTTAATTTCAAAATGAATTAATTTTTTAATATTTTAAAATAGGAGATATAATCGTCATTTTTATAATGTTACTTATTTTTAATAACTATTATTTTAAAATATTTAAAATATATCTTATAGTATTTTTGTTCTAAATAAAATTTATTATATAACAACAATTAATTATATAACAATTTTATGTTAAAATAATTTGATTAATAATTAATAAAAGTCTTTATTAAAATTTACAATATAACAATATATTAAGAAAATTGAAATAATATGACTTAAAAATAAATTAAAAACTTGAATTTGGATTAATAAAATCATGGAATAATAGGCAGGTTGGTCAATAATTAGTTTTAATAATAAGAATATTTATTAACAGCAATATTAATTTTATAAATAACTTTTATTTATTAAATTATTTATTTGAATAAAATGTTTAATAAATATTATATAAAGTATATTTATTTAACTAATTCATAAAATTAATTTATTAATAATTAAAATTTTTATTTAAAAATAGAAATAAAAAACAACAAAAAATATAAATAAAACTAAACTACCCTTAAAATACTTTTTCTTAATAGTTAAGTCAAACATTTATATTTTCAACTATTCCTTTTAACGTATTCAATCTTAAAAAACTGGTAAAATATATTTTTTGAAACCTTGTTTCACTTTTATAACAAACTTTTGTACTTCTACGAATAATTCTAAAACTCACATTTTGTTTTAAATAATTATATTTTTAAAATAGTATTAGAAATAGAAATCCAAATTTAATTTAAACAAAAATAAACTCACAAAAATTTTATTTTCAATTAGCCAATGTCTAAATTAAATTTTATTTCAATTTATTCAGTTACAATACGATAATTTAAATAAGAGTTAAAATAATATTATATAATACCATAATATTGTAATTACTTTTCACTATTAAAAACAAATAACTAACATAATACCAGAAATATTATAAATTATTTTAAATAATATTTAAATATTAATTCAATAAGTTTTTAATACTAATTTTTATATAAAAAATGGATTCCCGAATTCAACTCCAAGTCGTCCAATTTCAAATATTTTGCTACTTCAGTCTCGTATTCTTAAATAATTTGTTTTGTACCCACCTATTATTTGGGAGTATTTCAATTTAGGACTGTAGTCTGAAAATATGCATTAATTACTGTTTATTTTAATATTTAAAATACATATAGGATATGAAGTTAAAAGAGATAAGACAAGAGTTTTAAGATTTAAAAATTTTAATTAGCATTAAACTATCATAAAATTGGTTAAAGATTAAATAAAATTAAAGAATTTAAAATATGATTAAAAAAATATTCTTTTCAATTGGAAAATTTTAAAATTTTAATTAAAAAAGATTGTTGAATGAAATTAATTCATTTATTTTAATTTGTAAGAAGTTATTAATTTACAAAAATTGTCCGATTAATTAATAGACTGATTAGTTTTAAGACGATAATTATTAAAGTAAATTAAACCTGAAAGTTAAAAATTAAATTAAAAACTTAAACGGATCAAAACTTTTACAAGTGAACCGCATGAAACTAGTTGAGTATAGTAATCATTGGTTTATTTTATAAATTAGTCAAAATTACATTTCTTGGGTTATGTATACTAGCTAAAGCTTTATTTAGTATGGCTCGACTTAGGCTTGTGGATATAATCATTCACCTTCTATTTGTTATTAATTTATTTCATTTGGAATACTTAAAAGTTGGTATCACGATATATAAATGAGATGTATTAACTAACTACAGAGAAAACTATCAAATCTATTGATCCTATTAAGTAAATGAGACGTGATTGCACCGACTATCGACTCTCGTAAGAGGGAAATTGTCCGTTACCTCAACGTTGTGTCTTCTGCGCTCAAACAATCCTACGTATCTAATTTATTGTAACTGAGATAACTTAAGCACAGGATGACTTAAGCACAGGATGACACAGGGGATAGAGGAACAGAATATCTGTTCCCCTCTTATTTTCTATACAAGGCAGTGGATTCTAGAAGCTAAACACAAATTTGGGAAGA
>JANZLC010074199.1:0-12706 GCA_026413385.1 Erythroxylum gracilipes | reverse complement strand
TTTGAAAAGTAAGCATTTATGAATGTTTTGGAAAATTTAGAAATCTTGAGAATTAACTTTTGATGATTTCTTTCTACCGTGAAATTTTACAAACTGAAAATGAGCTTTGCAAATGTTTTTGCTTATTGTTTGATTATAAACATGTTATCCATGGAGCCGTCAAGCTCACCCCCTTTCACCCTATCTCTAGGTATCAAGCAGGAGATCAGATGAAGGAAAGTGAAGATAATTGTTCGATTTTGCTCATTTTGTGTTTTGAATAATTAGGCTTTTAGTAGTGAGCTGTATGTGGCTTGGAATGCCATTAAGATCTTTTGTAAGCATTAATTTATAACGTTTATGAATAATGGTTTTGTGTACTGAATTAAGTTACAAAATTTGAGTATGATTATGGAATTGGATTATGTAAGTAAATTATGGTTAGTATATGAATGTGATTATAATATGAGTTCCGGATGGGAGGTCCGAGGATACTGATTTGTGATTGAGATTAATGGAAGTATTTTAGGTATAGGATTGCGTTTTTGTATGATTGGATTCCGGACGGGAGGCCCGATGACTTTGAGTTTCGTTGGGATATATTTAGAAGTGTGTTTGAATTGATTTGCAGATTTTTGGGTTTTATGAATTGCAGCCATCATGCTGTCAAAATTTTGGTAAATATAGATCGAAGAAAGAATTAGCATAAGTTTTTGATTCATATATGACTTATGGGACAAGTATGATTGTATAAGAAGGTTATTATGAATTGAGTTTTGCATGAGGCTGAGCTTACATATGAGAAATTGAAGTGCTTTGTATGAGACTGTATAAGAATGAAAAGAAAAATTTATACTGGATTTCGGATTGGCTTAGTCTTAGGGTTTCCAACGCGACGTTAGTTTTCTGAAATATTCGTTCGCGGATGTCGGACAATTTGTTTCAGTTCATTTCGCTTTCGATTGGCTTTCAATTCTTTCACTTTACGACTTCCGATTCGATTCGATCTTTTGAATTCGATTTGCTTTCTATTCCTTCAGTTCTTTTCACCTTTTGTTTCCACTTCGGACCACTTTGTTTGTTTTCATTTCCGCATTTAGTCGTTTGGATTCTGATTTCGTTTCTGTTTTTCGGTTGGGGTCCCAACACTTGGTCATTTGATTTTGGTGGTACTACTTATGTTTCCAATAATATGCAGTGATTCCTTATAATCCAAACCATAAGCGTAATTAGCAACTTTCTGATTATAGGGAACTGAATGAAGGCCCCAATTGAAGGTGTAAGGACTTATAGGCTGACATTAGATACTAAGCATTACTTGGATCTAATGAATACTCTCTATGTACCTTCAATTTCTAGAAATTTAATTTATGTTTATGGATTTAATGCTAGTAGGTATACCTTTAAGGGTGGAAATGGTTGTTCCAATTTGTATAAGAATAATTACTTTATTGGTTATGGAATGCTTATAGATGGTTTATATAAATTGAAACTTGATTTTTTTTTCTGAATCCTTATTTATTGTTAATCATAATATTGGAATAAAACGTAGTTTCCCGAATGAACATTCTACTTAATTGTGGCAAAAATGTTTGGATCATATATCCAAAGAAAGGTTAGAAAGATTAGTAAAGAATAAGATTCTACCAAATCTAGATTTTACTCATCTTGGCTTATGTGTAGAATGCATTAAGGGCAAGCAAACAAAACAATAGAATGCGTTAAGGGCAAGAAAACCAAAAAAAGCAAGAAAGGAGCCATGAGAAGATGTCAGCTTCTTGAAATAATACACACTGACATTTGCAGACCTTTTGACACTTCGTCCTTTAATGAAGAAAAACACTTCATCACCTTTATAGATGATTTTTCACAGTATGGATATATCTATTTGTTGTGTGAAAAATCTCAAGCTGTAAATACCCTTAAGGTGTTTGTAAAGGAGGTTGAGAGGCAATTAAATTTTTCTCTCTTTGTTTATTTTTCATTAAACTTGATGTATGAACTAGATTTGAGTATGCTATATACATTTATGTTGTTCTAATTTTCAGATTAAGATTTCTTCTTGAGATATTTTTTGACTTGATCATTATTGATTTCAAAACAATGTTATGGTGTTTTAGTATCTGTGTATGCTAATACTTCAACAATAAATCGAGAGAGTGAGTTGAAAGTAATCCGATTAGGTTGGGTAACGAGAGTCAATGACCTAATAATTCACACAAATATCATGTTGATAATCATACTAAGAGAGATCTTGTGTAAAAACTCAATTATTTTGTAGATCACTTAAGAACTAGTTGAAAACCGAGAGATTGCAAAATATGGAATTTTATAATCAATTAAGGTTCATCAATTGGATTAAATGATTAGGTCTTGAGAGAGAATAATCAAACCCTTTAGACACCCAATTGAATCAATAGCAGTTAAGGGAGCAAAATAACAATAGAACGAATCCTAGGCTTTTATACTTGATCATCCTTGTTTTAATGTGGCAGCTCAATTGTTAAGTGGTTACGTGCTCAATTTTATTTGATTGTTTTAATTTTTGATATTTTATTTTCGTTCAAATCATATTTGACAAGCTTAGACAAAGTTAGGTTCACTTAGTTTTAGCTATTTCCACGTGAGATCATCACCTTAATACTACAAGTTATGATCTGTATACTTACAGATATTGAGGGTTTTATTATCGATAAAACTTGCTCAACAAGTTTTTGGCACCATTGTTAGGGAATTATCTTAGGACTAATTAAATTCCTTTATTCTAAGGATTTTTTTTGGCCTTTCTTGTGATTGTGATACCTAATCATAAGAAATTGAAAATTAAGAAAAAAGAGAAGGAAGTTTGACTCAATGTAAAAGAAACATCAATTTGGACATCACAAGGCAAGAATGAGGAATCTGAAAAGTTAAACGCCAAGAAGAGATAGAAAGAGTTATGATGGATGAAATACATCATAGAAAGTAAATGACCCTTATGTACTTTATGAAGTCAGGGTTTAATGCCTATCATTAAGGAATTATTCAAACATCATTGCAAGTGAAACACGATTTGTTTGAAGATGGTGAACAATAGTTATCTTTAGACATCAGAACAAAGTAGACAGAAGTCAACCTTATAGGATCCAAAAGGGATGATTGCGGTAGATTCAGTGACAACATTGCAAGCTAAAATCAACAATCTCACCAAGGAATTGAACAGCTTGACAACCACCTCTTTCTCTCCACTTAAAGCAATTCAGCAAGGATGTGACCTATGTGGATGAGAGAGTCATATCACAACTGATTGCTTCCTAGTGGAAAACAAAAACATGGTAAAATTCAACTTCAATAAAGTACAATTTGGTTAGGTAAGTAATCATCCTTATTTGAACACGTACAATCCTGGGTGGCAGAACCACCTAGATTTCTTTTGATCTAACAATGCAAGTCAAATTGGAAATCAAGAGCTACTAGGATTTCAGCAAGATAAGTCCTAAGATTCTAAATTAGACAAAATTATAGACAAGCTTATGAACATGGATGAAGCTCATAAAAGACTCGAAGGGAAGATCATAAATATGGATGAGACCCAGAAGAGGCTAAAAGGGAAGTTTGAGCAAGTAGCAAAAGATCATGCCTTTTCTATTCACAACCTAGAGGTTCAAATAGGCCAACTTTCTAATAAATTTTGTAAGAGATTTGTGGAAAGCTTTATGAGCAATATGGAAGTAAATACAAGAGAGCAATTTAAGGCTATTACACTTAGGAGTGGGAAAGATCTAGAAGAACCAGCGAAAAAACAAGCTAAACCCCACCTTATAGAAGACCAAGAGAAAAAGAAAGAGGATAAAGAAAAGAATGAAAACCACTCCATACATTCATCCTCTGCCTTATCCCCCGAAAATACCATTCCCATAAAGACTTCAAAAGAATGAATTGGATACATAATTTGTAAGGTTTGGAGAAGTTAGGAGAATAGCTTTAAGTACTAGATCAAATGCAATTAGCTTAAGATTCATGGCCTTTTATTTGTTAATAACTTATTGCTTTTTGTAATGCAGATTTGAATTCTCTTAATACTCTAATAAATGGTTTGAGATGCTTTAATTATGTATCTAGTTGGAAATAAATAAGGGAAAATGTGTTTATATCTTTATTTACTACAACTTACTCTTTTTGGATCGCTGATCTAATAGAATTGTAGGAAAAGCATTGCTTCCATTTACTTACCTTAGAGTTCCTATTTCTTATAAGAGGCTATCTTATAGGAAGTTTTCACCATTGATAGAGAAAATTGAAAGACGAATCTGCAATTAGTTTAATAAGAGCCTTAATTATTCTATAAACTTCAGTTGATGAATTATATGTTAAACTTGTTATATATTTACTTATCTTCATACACTGTGTTTCCTAAAAGCCTGATAAAGACTATTTAGAACATTTTTATAGCCTAATTAAATAGAAGGAGGCTACAAAGTAAATGTAAGATGGGAGCTTGTGTGTTTGCTAAAAGATAATGGTGGACTTGGTATAGTTTTGATTATATTGAGTAATAAGGCTCAAATGGCTAGGAGATTATAGAGGATGCTTATGGATAAAAATTCAATTTGAGTAAACTGAGTGCAAGCACATTATTTAAAATGTGTTAACTGATAAGTGTATATTATACTATGTGTTTGCTAGATGTTTAAGTGTGTTTTAAAATGTTTATTAGATTGGTTATTATTTATATAGGCTTAGAATTATGTTATTGTTAATGTTTATATGTATTCTAAGTTTTTGTTTAGTTTAGAGCAATAATTTGATCTTAATTTCATATTTCATGAGGTATTTGATGTGTTTGTTAGTGATGGAAACTACGAAATTGAAGAATCAAGAAGATGGAGCTTGAATGAAGTAGTGCACGATCATGACTTGCTTGTCACGATTGTGACAGAGGGCACAGACTTTAATTCCAACAAATTTCAACTTTTCTAGCATGTGAATCTTTTTGTAATTTTGACGTTTTGGGCTATTTTTGGAACCAAATTAAGTGGGAAAACTCTAGAAAGAATCGTAAAAGCCTTAGAACTATTTAAGAACAAGAAATTAAAAAAAAAAAGAGCGGCCTCCATTTTACCAAACTGGGATTAATCAAGGAAGATTAAGAGAAGAGCATTGGGCATTTCAGTTTTAACAGATTCAGTCCAAATCAAGTTCTTCTTTCTCTCTTTGTTTATTTTTCATTAAACTTGATGTATGAAATGGATTTGAGTATGCTATATACGTTTATGATGTTTTGATTTTCATATTAGGATTTGTTCTTGAGATATTTTGTGACTTGATCATTATTGATTTCAATACAATGTTATGGGGTTGTGGTATTTGGGTATTCTAATACTTTGATAACAAATAGAGAGAGTGAGTCCAAAGTAATCTAATTAGGATGGGTAATGACAGTTAACAACTTAATAATTCATGCAAATATCAAATTGATATTCATATGAAGAGAGATCTTGTGTGAAAAGTCAATTATTCAATAGATCACTTAAGAACTAGTAGAAAACATTCGGTTGTTTTTATGAATTAAGAGATTGCAAAATCTGGAATTTTGTAATCAATTAGGGTTAAATGATTAGGTCTTGAAAGAGAATAATCAAACCCTTCAAAAATCTAGAATCAATACCCAATTGAATCAATAGCGGCTGTATACTTGATCATCCTTATTTTATTGTGGCAACTCAATTGTTAAGTGGTTATGTGCTCAATTTTATTTGATTGATTTAATTTTTGATATTTTAATTTGATTCAAATCATATTTCACAAGATTAGACAAAGTTAGGTCTACTTAGGTTTAGCTATTTCCTCGTGGGGTCCGTATACTTGCCAATATCAGTAAGTTATGATCCGTATACTTGCCAATATTAAGGGTTTTATTATAGTTAAAACTTGCTCAACAAGTTTTTGGCGATGTTTCTAGGTAATTAGTTTAGGACTAATTGAATTCCTTTGTTCTAAGGAAATTTTTGTGCTTTTCTTGTGATTATGGTATCCAATTATAAGAAATTAAAAATTTAAAAAAAAAGAGAAGGAAGTTTGGACTCAAAGTAGACGAAATATCAATTTGGACATCACAAGGAAAGAAGATGAATCTAAAAAGTTAAACGCCAAGAAGAGATAGAAAGAATGATGATGGATGAAATAAATCACGGAGAGCAAAGGAACCTTATGGACTTTATAAGGCCAGGGTTCAGTGCATATCATCAAGGAATTATATGACCACCATTACAAGAAAAACTCAATTTCTTTAAAGTGATGGTGAACAATGATTGTCTCTGGACATCGGAACGAAGTAGACAATAGTCAACCTTTTAAGATCTAGAAGGAATGATTGTGGTATATTCAATGACGACATTGCAAGCTAAAATCGACAACCTCATCAAGGAATTGAACAGCTTGACAGCCACCTCTTTCTCTCCATTCAAAAGGATGTAACCTATGTGGACGAGAGAGTCATATCACAGTTGATTGCTTCCTAGTGGAAAACAACAACGTGGAACAATTCAACTTCAATGGAGTATAATTAGGTTAGGGAAGTAATCATCTTTATTTGAACACTTATAATCTGGGTTGGCAAAACAACCTAGATTTTTTGGTCTATCAATGAAAGGACTCAAATGGGAAATCAAGACCTACTAGTATTTCAGCAAAATAAGTCAAGTTCATGGGATTCTAAATTGGACAAGATCATGGACAAGCTTATGAACATGCATGAAACTCATAAGAGGCTAGAAGGGAAGATCATAAGTATAGATAAGGCACAGAAGAGGCTAGAAGGAAAGTTTGAGCAAGTAGTGGAAGATCATGCCTTTTCTATTCACAACCTAGAGGTTCAGATGGGTCAGCTTTCTAATGAATTTTGTAAGAGAAGTGTGGAAAGCTTTGTGAGCAACATGGAAGTAAATCCAAGAGACCAATTTAAGGCTATCACACTTAGGAGTGGGAAAGGGTTAGAAGAACTAGCAGAAAAACAAGTTGAACCCTATCTTGTAAAAGACCAAGAGAAGAAAATAGAGGATAAAGTAAAGAATGAATCCTTCATACATTTCTCCTCCACCTTATCCATTGAAAATGCCATTTCTACAAAGACTTCAAAAGAATGAATTGATGAAGTTGAATCTTTAAAGGAGCGAGAGGAAGGAGAACAGATGAAAACAGAGATTGAGTTCAAGAAGCTAATAAAGAAAGGAAAAAGAACAGATGAGAACAAACACAAAAGTTGAAGAGGATATGAAAGTCTATGATCATAAAGTGACAACAGAAGAGGAGACGAGGGTGACTGAGGAAGAACAAGAACAATTCACATTCTTAAAGGACAAACTACTGGATTTGATAGAAGATTTAGGGAGCTTTGTTATTTCCTATTTTATTGATAGTTTGTTATCAAAAATTTCATTATTAAACTTGTTAGGTTTTCTTAATTTGATTAATTATGTCATTATTATTTTGAAACATATAGCTTATTTATAGGCTACGAAATTAAAATTAGGTGACACGGATGGAAGCAAGTCACTTATAATAGACCCAGATTGAGCATAGAAGGAAGAATACGTCAAGTTAATGACGTTAACTAAGCGCTACTTGGGAGGCAATCCAAGAATTAGGATAAGATTTATGTTATTTTATTGGTATTTTGTTATTTCTATTTTTATGTTTACTTTGTAGGCAGTGAATTGTTAGAATTTCATAACCAGAAGCATCTCCAAGTTCTAGTTCCAACACCATCACCGTTGAAACATCATAAGTTTTGATGTTTTAACCTTTTATTTTTGTTTTTCTTGTCATTTTATTGGGCTTTATATGTTATTTGTTTATCTCATATTGAGGACAATGTATTGCCTAAGCGTGGGGAGGATTTTGCATTGACATATTATGTGTGTGAAGTTTGCAACCATATTGTTAGTTTTTTTATTAGATTGACATGATGTGAGCATATGTGTGAATCGTGTCAATGTCTCAATAGTAATAACTTGATGGAAGTAGCTTAGCTTTAAACATATTAGGTTAAATACATATGTTAATTAGGATATGATGTCAGTTTGTTCACCTTAGAAATTTTGTTATATACATTTATAATTATAAGTCAATTGAAAGAGTTAGCATTATTAGTAATCTTTAATAATGATGATTGGCTAAAAGAAATGAGGTAGGCTATATCAAACTGAGAAAAAATGGGTGCGTCTTAAATAAACAACTATTTTTGTTGGCCCTTCTGAAACAAATATTAGGTTATGAAAGAGTTAGTAGCTAGTTAAGAATGTGATATAGTTGAGTAACTAGGGGCATTCACAACAAAATGTTTATCATCACGTCAAAAGGCTAAAATGACATTCCAACTAAGCTGATTAATAAAATATGCCCCAGTTGAGTAACCAGGAGACATTCATGAAATGGTGTTTGCCTTCACGTCAAAAGACTAGGTTAATTTTGAAGAAAATTAAAAAGTGGCATTTCGATAAATAAATCTTACTGGTGTTTCGATAAATAAATCCTACTAATCTTTAAAAATAGCAAAAATTTTCATGAAGGGATACTTAGTGATAGTTGCAATTTTGGTTGATTGCTAATTATCAATGTATATATGCAAGTGCTTTATATGAATGAATATGATGTTAATGTTTTGATTAATATGTATATTTAATACAAAATGCTTAGCCATGATTTTCATAGTTTAGTATGTTGGAACAACTTGAATGATTGATGTTTATGATTAAATTGATTCTATAAAGTAAGATTTCGTTGTCTCATTATTGCATGTTGCATGATTGCATGTGTTTATGGTTAGTTTGTTGAGTTTGTGTTTTGTTTTTGCTTGATGACAAGCAAAGGATTAAGTGTGTAGATGTTGATAGGTTTATATTACACTATGTTTTGCTAGATGTTTAAGTGTGTTTTATGTGTTTCTTAGATGATTATCATGTGTATAGGCTTAGAATTATGTTTTTATTAATGATTATATGTATTCTAAGTGTTTGTTTGGTTTAAAGTAAGAATTTGATCTTAATTTCATATTTCAAGAGGTGTTTGATGTGTTTGTTAGTAATGGAAACTAGGAAATTGAAGAATGAAGAAGGTGGAGGCTGAATGAAGCAAGTCACAATCGTGACAGAGGGCACAAACAACAATTCTAGTAAATTTCAGCTTTTCTAGCACACGAGTCTTTTTGCAATTTTGACATTTTGAGGCCAGTTTTGGAACCAATATAAGTGGGTAAACCCTATAACGAACCCTATAAGCCTCAAGAACTATTTAAGAACATGAAAACATAATAAAGGAGCAGTCTCCATCTTACTAAATTGGGATTAAATAGGGAAGATCAAGAAGGGAGCGTTGGAGAGTTCTAGTTGTTCCAACTTTTACAAATCAGTCTAACTTAAGTTCTTTCTTCTTTCCTTTATTTATTTTTTTAAAACTTGATGTATGAACTAGGATTGAAGATGTTATAAATGTTTATGATGTTTTAACTTTTAGATTAGGATTTGTTCTTGAGTTATTTTGTGACTTGATCATTGTTGATTTCAATACAATGTTATGGTTTTGTGGTATTTGTGTTTGCTAATACTTTGACAATAAATCGAGAGAGTGAGTCGAACGTAATCCAATTAGGATGGGTAATGAGAGTGAATGACCTAATAAGTCATGCAAATATTAAAATGATAATCATACAAAGAGAGATCTTATGAGAAAACTCAATTATTCGATAGATCCCTTAATAACTAATTAAAACTGTTAGGCTGTTTTTTTATGAATTAAGAGATTGCAAAATGTGGAATTTTGTAATCAACCAGGGTTAATCAATTGGGGTTTAATGATTAGGTCTTAAGAGAGAATAATCAAAGCCTTCAAAAATCAAGAATTGACATTTGATTGAATCAATAGTGGTTAAGCGAGCAAAATAATGATAAAATGAATCATAGGCTTTTATATTTGATCATCCTAGTTTTATTGTAATAACTCAATTGTTAAGTGGTTAAGTGCTCAATTTTATTTGTTGTCTTAATTTTTGATATTTTATTTTCATTAAAATCATATTTCACAAACTTAGACAACGTTAGGTTGACTTAGTTTAAGCTATTTCCTCATAGGATTGACACCTTTAAAACTACAAGTTACATTCTATATACTTGCAGATATTGAGGGTTGTATTATAAGTAAAACTTGCTCAACAAGTTTTTGGATTTGGATTGGCATGTCATGTGTATGAAGTTTGGATACCATATTGTTAGTTTTTTTCATTAGATTGACATGGTGCGAGCATATGTGTGAATTGTGTGAATTTGTCAATGGTAATAACTTTATGGAAGTAGTTTAGCTTTGAACATAGTTATTGAATTTGTAAAGGCATGTTAGCTTGTGAATTTTATGTTTTAAGTATCTTGGGTTAAATATGCATGTTGATTAGGATATGACATTCGTTTGTTCACCTTAGAAAATTTTGTTATATACATTTATAGTTATGAGTCAATTGAATAATGAGTTAGCAGCATTAGTAATCTTTCATGAGGATGATTGGCTAATAGAAATGAGGTAGGCTATGTGAAATTGAAAAACGAAAATGTATGTCTTAAATAAATAAGTATTATGCTGGCCATTTTGAAACAAATATTGGGATATGAATAGAGCTAGTATCCAGATGAGAATGTGATATAGCTAAGTCATCGAGGACATTCACGAAAAAATGTTTGTTATCGCGTCAAAAGGCTAGAATGGCATTCTAACCAAGCTAATTAATAAAACGTAGCCAAGTTGAGTAACCAAGGAACATTCATGACAAGGTGTTTGCCTTCACGTCAGAAGACTAGTTTAACATTCAAGAAAATTAAAAAGTTATGTTTTGATAAATAAATCCTACTAATCTTTAAAAATAGCAAAAATTTTCACAGATGGATACTTAGTGATAGTTGCGATTTTGCTTGATAACTAATGATCAATGTATGTATACAAGTGCTTTAGGTAAATGAATATGATGTTAATGTCTTGAATAATATGTATATTCAATCTAAAATGCTTAGCCGTGATATCTATAGGTTAACTTATGATTGATGTTTGAAATTAAATTAATTCCATGAAGTTAGATGTCATTGTCTCATTATTATATGTTGCATGATTGCACGTGTTTATGTTTGGTTTGTTGAGTTTGCGTTTTGTTTTTTCTTAAGGACAAGCAAAGGTTTAAGTGTGGGGATGTTGATATGTGTATATTATACTATGTTTTCCTAGATGCTTAAGTGTGTTTTTAAGTGTTTATTAGATGATTATTATATGTATAGGCTTAGAATTATGTTATTGTTAATGATTATATGTATTTTAAATGTTTGTTTGGTTTAAAGCGAGAATTTGATCTTAATGTCATATTTCAAGATGTGTTTGATGTGCTTGTTAGTGATGGAAACTAGGATATTGAAGAACAAAGAATATGGAGGCTAAATGAAGCAGTGCAAGATCGTGACTTGCTTGTCACGATTGTGACAGAAGGCGTACACAATAATTCCAGAGAAATTCAGCTTTTCCAACACGCAAGTCTTTTGTAATTTTGAAGTTTTGGGGCTATTTTTGGAACCAAATTAACTGGGTAAACCCTATAAATAACCTTACAAGCCTCAAGAACTATTTAACAACAAGAAAACACAAAAAAGGAGTAGCCTTTATCTTACCAAATTGGCATTAATTAAGGAAGATCAAGAGATAAGCATTAAGAATTTCAACTTTTCCAGATTTAGTCCAAATCAAGTTCTTCTTTCTATCTTTGTTTATTTTTCATTAAACTTGATGAATGAACTAGATTTGAGTATGCTATATAAGTTTATGATGTTCTGATTTTCGATTTAGGATTTCTTCCTGAGATATTTTGTTAGTTGATCATTATTAATTTCAGTACAATGTTATGGTGTTGTGGTATTTGGGTATGCTAATACTTTGATAACAGATCGAGAGAGTGAGTTGAAAGTAATCTTATTAGGTTGGCTAACAAGAGTTAACGACCTAATAAGTCACACAAATATCAAATTGATTATCATACAATGAGAGATCTTATGTGAAAACTCAATTATTCGATAGCTCACTTAAGAACTATTTGAAAATGTTAGATTGTTTTTGTGAATCAAAAGATTGCAAAATCTAGAATTTCGTTCAATTATGGTTAAATGATTAGGTCTTGAGAGAGAATAATCAAACCCTTCAAAAATCTAGAATCAACATCCAATTGAATTAATAGTAGTTAAGGGAGCAAAATAACGATAAAACGAATCCTAGGCTTTCATACTTGATTATTCTTTTTTTATTGTGGCAACTCAATTGTTAAGTAAATAAGTGCTCAATTTTATTTGATTTTTTTAATTTCTAATATTTTATTTTCATTCAAATCATATTTCACAACTTTAGACAAAGTTAGGTTCAATTAGTTTTAGCTATTTCCTGGCAGGATTGAGTGATTGACACCTTTAATACTACAAATTATAATCCAAATACTTACGAATATTAGGGGTTTTCTTATAAGTAAAACTTGCTCAACACTAACTTCTAGTCAACTTCCCTAAAAAGTTACTTATCCTGGTGTAGGCAGTGAAATGAATCACACGTTATTATACAGATAGTCAAATGCACAAAAGGGGGGGTTGAATTGTGTCAACTTTTTCTTTAAACCCTTCTTAAAGAAAACTTAATGATTTGAATACAAAAATTTGTTCGATTCAAAATTGCTATTACT
>JANZLC010074188.1:0-12707 GCA_026413385.1 Erythroxylum gracilipes | reverse complement strand
TTTATGGCTAAGCACTTTGAATTGACTATACATACTAATCAAGACATTAACATAATATTCATTCACCTAAAGCACTCATATATGTATGTTGATAATTAGTAATCAACCAAAATTACAACTATCACTAAGTATCCCTTCATGAAAATTTTTCCTGTTTTCAAAACACCACTTTCTTTTTTATTTTCTTTAACGTTAACTTAGTCTTTTGACGTGAAGGCAATCACCTTGTCATGAATGTCCTCCAGTTGCTCAACTGGGCCATGTTTTGTTAATTAGCTTAGTTGGAATGTCATTCTAGCCTTTTGACATAAAGACAAACATTTTGTCGTGTATGTCTCTGGTTACTCAACTATATATCACATTCTCAACTAGCTATTAGCTATATTCACAACCCAATATTTGTTTCAAAAGAGTCAGCAGAATATTTATTCATTTAATAGACATGCTTTTTTTTCATTTCACATAGCCGGTTACATTTCTTTTAGTCAATACTCCTCATGAAAGACTACTAATGATACTAACATATTCAATTGAATTATAATTATAAAAGTATGTAACAAATTTCCTCAGATGAACAAACTGACATCATATCTTAATTAACATTGCGTATTTAACCAAAGATAAAATATAAAATGCACAAGCCAATATGCCTTTACAAATTCAATGACTATGTTCAAAGCTAAACTACTTCCATCATATGAAACATGTATTCACACCATGTCAAGCTAATAAAAACTAATAATATGATTTGCAAAATTCACACTTATGATATGGCAATGCAAAATCCTCCCCACATTTAGTGAGAAAAACACAACAACCCATAAAATAAAAATGAAAAAAATAAAAGAAAAGGTTGTGAGCACAAAATCAGGAGATTAAGGTGGTGACGTGTGTTGGTGATAGAATGTGGAGATACTTTCAGACATGAAATTCCAACAATTCTTTCCTACAAAAAATAAAAATATCAAAATAGTAACAAAATAAAATAAAACAAATAAAACTTATCCTAATTCTTGGGTTGCCTCTTAAGTAGCACTTAGTCAATGTCATTAGCTTGACATGTTCTTCCTTCCACACTCAACCTAGGTCAATTATGAGTATCTTGCTTCCACCCATGTCACTCAGTTTCAGTTTAATAACTTGTAAATAAAATAATCAAAAAAACAAAATTAATCAAATCAAGAAAACTAAGTAGGTTCAATAATGCCCTTTTAAGTAACAAGTTGCCAATAAAATAAGGAATAATAAAACTCCCAGAATCGTCTATCGAATTTAACAGTTTGACATATAAGAAGGTGAATTGTTCTCTTTCTTCCTCAATCACCTACATTTCCTCTTCTTCTTCTACTTCTTGAACAAACACGTCTGTATCGTCTTCAACCTTTATCTCGACTTTCATCTGTTCGTCATTCTCTTCTTCATCAACTTCTTAAACAAAGACTTCCTTATATTCTTCAAACCCAATCTCCATTGTCATCTGTTTTTCTTTCTCTCGCTTCTTTAAAGATTCAAATTCATCAATAATCCCTAAATGAGTTTCCCTCCTTTAGATTCTTTAATAACTTATTCATGTTGAATTTCACTTATTTATATTCAATCTGAAGGATGAGATTGTCGTCATAGACATCTACCAAAACTTTTCCAATGGTCAAAAATGGTAAACCAAGGATTAGCGAACAATTTCGATCCCCTTCAAAGTCTAACACAACAAAATCCATACGAATGATACATCCTCTACCATGCCAAACGGTTTCTTTATCAACTAATCTGCCAACTGAATACACATAGATGCTGGCTTCACATCTCTTAACCCCAGTTCCCTAAAAATCGACAAAGACATAAGGTTTATACATATGCCTAAGTCATATTTGTCTTTGTCAATTTTTAGGAAACTGGGGTTAAGAGTCCAACCTACCACAACTGTTGGACCCCATTTTTAGAGTCCAACCTCTTGCGGAGTCATAACACCTAATCTTCATTACCCCGTATTTTCAGAGTCCAACATCAGAGTCATGAGAACGTGAGCAAATTACCTTGTAGGGCTATTTTAATGAACCCTCATTAGTCATTATCCCACAAAAGTGGCGTGCTCATACCAGTCAGTCACCATAATGAAACTCATTTCTCCTATTTCAAAGCAGATTTTGGAAAACCTTAAACAGGAATTACATTTTGACTTCTTCAAAACAATTGTTCCCCATTGTCTTCTAATGACACCAAAATCATTCAATTTGGTTCAGAAATCTGAAAGTTATGGCCCAAACATTTACGGATTGTTATTAAACTGAAATAGTACACCATACTCAACTTTCATCCAGAAGTTGAAAGTCTTAGAAACTGAATTAAAATTCAATTCCTTTAGATAATTTGTAGCTATATGTCTCTATTTTATTTTGAAATAAGAATCATCTCATTCAGAGCTTTACCGATCAAGATGTAATTTAAATACTGAAGTATGTTCATAACCTAGTCATGCTCTCCTAACCGATCCCTCACTTTCTTTTCATCAATCTTTTTCAAATCAGTTTAAGATGAATCAGACGAAGGGAGTCATTCTAAGATGAATCAGATGAAGGGATTCAATCTAAGATGAATCCGACGAAGGAATTTAGTCTAAGATGAATCAAACGAAGAGATTTGTACGTGGTCTTCCTCACATCACCAAAATTTCTAAATCACTAACTACACTCTCCAAAGCATCTCCAATGGTTCCTACATCCATTATAACATCACTTTCAATCATAATCTTCCCAAATTTGCTTCTTCTAATACAATATCACTCCTTAAACATTCAGTTACAAATTTGGGTGTATTAAACTCCCAAATCTCAACTCAAATGACTCATCACATACAACAAATTCTCATCCTTACTACAGTTGTTCTGCATATACATTCTATACAACATCACAAACTTCTAATGATCATATCTCTCAACTCTGATATCAAAAAATTTCATACTATATAGCGTTGGAAAGTTAGAAAGATAAGCTATAACTACCAAGAAGACAACTTTATCTTATTTAGCCTAGATTAGTACAGTTGTTCCCCCGAACTCAAACTACAAATTTTACCCTTATGAAAGACTTGAAAATTGTCCCAAATTCACTTCCTCTAATGCAACATCACTTCTTAACCATTCAACTACTGAATTGATTTCATCTAAACTCTCAACTCTCAACTTATTTGACCCATCACATTCAACTACATCTCATCATTCATAATTCCTATCTTTCCTATCCATAACATCTTACTTATGTGTGTGTGTATATATATATATATATATAACAACAATTCATGTTCAAAATCATCATCTCAAGTTGATAACTTTCCCAAATATACCTAATTCCAACTCAACATCATCTATACACAATTCATATTTCGTTAACAACAAAAGTTAAGAGTTTTACAAAACTTTAATGGCATTCTAAGCCACATTACATCATCAGCATCAAAATCCAAAATACAAAAGATACAAAACCTAATAATTCTTGAAATGCGTCCAAAGTCTTGTTTTTACAAAATATTACTTAAATTTACAAAAATAAACCAAAATAGCATGATGCCTCAAATCTTGGTTACTCGTTCTCATACTCTTCATCTGAAGATGGGATAGAAATGGAGGCGTGAGCTTAAAGCTCATAAGTAACAGTTTATAACGGAAAAATAAGCAAAACCTTTGAAAACATTCACTTGTCATAGAAAATTCTGATTGAATCCATAAAGCACATGTTTCTCAAATTCTCATCATATAGTCAAATTCACAAACTACAAAACATGAATGCATCAAACTTGTTCACATATCATATCATAATGGTTTGGGTGGATCCAAAACAGAACGTACTACATATTTCCCATAAGGGTCTTGTGTAGCCGTGAATAGAACGTACTATCGCAATCTCATATAATGGTTTTGCGTAGCCGTGAACTTAGAGGAGTCCATAAAGGAGCTCCATGCCACCAGCGGGCAGGCAGGAGAAGCGTTTAGTTAAAGTACATTTGACTTAACTTAGGGGACCACCATAAACCCACATAACCATGCATTTTATATCATGTAATTGTATTGCCCAAAATGACACATTTTCGAAACTTGATTTCATAAACTTTATATCCTTTCAAAATTATTTCCATTTTTTATTTCATAAATCATTCACACAATTCATATACCAAACATGTAGCAATTTCTCGATTCATTCAAGAAGCAATAAATGCAACATTCATGATGCAATTGAAGTCATTAAACTTTCTTGATTCAAAGAAAACATTAGTGACTTATTTGCTCTATTATAAACATGTACCTACCTTGAATTCCTTGCTTAAGAAATTGGCTTAAGGATGTCTTTCCTCTTGTTCCTCTTGTCTTTCTTTCTTGATTTCCTTTTCATAAGCAAAAATCTCAAATTCAATAGGGTTGCTAAATTGAAAAACCACAAAGCATATTCAATAAAATTGATCCTAGAATACTTAAACTCATGCATTTTCTAAAGTTCTTGAACTAAAACCCTTCCAAAAATCCAAAAGATCAAGTAAGACCTTACCTTGAATCTTTACCAAATGAAGAGTTTCTTGGCTCTAAAGGAAGCTTTAATCTTTCTCTTTCTTTTTCCCTTCTTGAACAACCTCAAAATCTCTCTTGAAGGCTAAGAAAAATCGAAACCTAGCATATTTTCTCTTCTTTTATCTCTTCTCCATCGAAACTCTCTTCTCCTCTCTTCTATTTTCGTTTTTCTCTCTTCTCTCCCTCAAATCATATTTTTCTTCTTCATTTAAAAGTAATACAACACTCCTCCTTCCAATTATGCCCTTAATGATTGAGAAATGTCCAATTAGCCCTTCTTTACATGCTTTATGTCTTTTATACTAAAGTATCTTGCCAAAAATACCCTTGAACATTCTTATAAACTTAACACTTTAATTCTATTAATCCATGTAATAAAATTCTACTAACCTTGACATAATAATTAACTCCAAAAATAATTAATCAAATAAACCTCATAATTAACTTAAATCGTGCTTAAGAAATAAAAAATTCAGGGGCCAACATTTCTCCCCCTTAAAGAATTTCGTCCTCGAAATTCTTACCTGAGTAATAGAAGTGTTGTGGATACTTTACGTCAAACATGATGCATACACTCTCAGTAGCCTATTCTACATTTTATGTTTGTGTCCCTGTTAGGAATAGGACTCCAATACTCACTTTTGAATCATTACATATTCATTTTTGATTTGTTCTTTCATTGATCATTCTTAATATAAACTATCTAATCTACGTAACCTAATTCAGTGAAAGTTTTCTTCTAAAGAAGATTTCATGCTACATTCATCTATACCGTTCATGCCATCCTTATCAATTAATTGTTATCATCTTCGCATTGTCAACCATTCTTAATACCTCAAGAAGACCAATTTCTATCATTCTTACAAGGTCATAATATTCTAATTACCAAAACTCAATGAAGTAGTAAACATGATTACTGTCGCATATGCTTAGGTGTGTATCATCAAAGTCATCTTATTTTGTCCCAAGATTTATCTCCGACAATTCACTAATTTATATCTTACCCAAATGATACTTTGATCTCCATTGATCCTAGACAATATTTCTCTCTTCATCCTCTCCCACGATCGGGGTATCCCTGCCACGATCGTGACTAGAAACTTTTCTTTTAGTCTGGCCACTAACATGCCTTACACTTTCTTCCTCGCATTAACACACATACTAACAACAACTTTACTCTAATTTTTCAGAATTTATCTTTTCTAACATCACATTATGTCATAATGATTCAACTACCATATTGAGTTCATTAACTCTTCTCATTTGATTCATCATCTTTTTCTTAATCTCATTTATACATATAAAATCCCATCTTATACGCATTTCTAATTTTCTCCATACTATATATCATTCATCTCATGAAAACTCATTACGTCTATTTCATTTCCCCTTTTTTACTCTTTCCTCATTTCTGTCTCATTTTCTTATTGTCATTTTTTTCATCTTCCATATGTATATCCTTAATCAATTAAGAATTATTGATACATAGTCATTATGAAATTCTGATCTCAATTCCACTAATATCATCTTAAAGTGGATCATAGCTCTTGTCGTATTAATCGAACAACCACTTCGGTTTCAATTTCCTCTTCTTAATATCATAACAAAGTTATGTTTTCATTGCATTTTGCTTGTAGACTCTAATCTCATCATTTCTACTTATATCCCTATATCCCTCAAACAATCCAGGATAATACATTCACATTTATATCACATTCGGGGATATATCACCACAGTGCAATATTGATGTCATATTCAATAATGCATCTCCCAATACAAATGCGTCAAATCATTATCTGTCATATTTACCCATATACTATTTCTCATTTATATTTATCCCTAACTTTCATTTTATCATATCATGAAGAGTATCATCATTTTCTCACTAATTTTATCTGCTCAAACTCTTAACAATTGCTCCTGAGTGTGACTCATACACATGCGACTTAGACTAGGGATTAATTGCTATAGTCTGCTATGAAATGACTAAAATGCATGTAACTTGACACATATTTCGAAAAATGCCCATGTAAGATACTAAACTTAGGCTCTAATACCATAACTGTTGGGCTCCGTTTCCCAAGCCCAACTCCGAAGTCGAAAACAATGGATTGGGAGGGAAAATTTTTGCCAGAGCAATGGCTGGTTGGCCGCGGCGAAAATAGGGAAGTACGTTCCAAAGACCTTTTGGGACAAGTTCGTCGCGGTGAAGTCTCGAGGTGTCGTCAAAACTCACTCAAGAGCCTTCCTAAAGGTTCTCCAACCTTACTTTCACTCTAAACTGTCCCAAATTCAGTTCCTTTAATACAACATTATTTCATAACAATTCAACCACCAACTTTATTTCATTAAACTCTCTAATCTCTATTCGTTATTTACAACTAATTCTCATTCTTCACAATTTCCTATCTTTCATTTTCCATAACACATCTCACTTATATATAACAATAATTTGTATTCAAAATTTATCATCTCGAATCGATAACTTCCTCAAGTATACCTAATTTCAACCCAACCTCTTCCATACACAATTCATATTTCAATAACCTCAAAAGAAAGAGTTTTACAAAACTTTAATGGCATTTCAAGCCACATTACATTATCGATATCAAAATCCAAAATACAAAAGGTACATAAACCAATAGTTCTCGAAATGCGACTAAAGCCTTGTGTTTTTCAAAAACTAACTCAAAATACAACATAAGCAAATTTGGAGTGAGGCCTTGACTCTAGATCAATTGATCTTTTGCTCATCACTTGGAGAAGGAAAGGAATGAGGGTGAGCTTAAAAGCTCGTGGGTAACAAGTTATAACGAATAACAAGCAAAACCATTCAAAATGTTCATTTGTCATAGAAAATTCATGTTGAATTCATAAAACGCATAGTTCTCAAATTCTCAACCAAATTCACAATTCTAGCTCAAAACTCATAGTTAAAATATCATCACATAAACATAGGCTATGCATTTAACCATCAAAGCATAACACTCAATTATGCACCATTCTTGACAATTCAAAGATGCAATGCATAAACAGATAGCTCGAGAGTTTCATGGAACAAAATGGAGAAACTGAAGTTTACACCATAAATAAAATAAGTTCGTTCTTCGGATCTCATATGCCACAAGCGGGCAGCTGGGAGAAAGCTTTAGGTCAACATGCACGTGACTAACGAAACGGTTTCTCTTTTGCCCAAACACAAGTAATTCTATGCTCAATTCAATTAATCACATATTAATATTCTCATACTTTTCCTCCTTTTTTTCGAATATACAAAATTCCATAACATTTTTCAAGTCATAACATAAAATATTTCAATGCATTTCCATCTTTGTTTCGAAATTCGTCAACAAAATTCATATACCGAACATATAAAGATTTATCAAAACATTCAAATAGAAGTCATGCAAAATTTATAAAACAATTGAAATCATTTAATTCTTTTGATTAAAAAGAAAACATTAGTGGCTCATTAACTCTATTATAAACATGTAACCCACCTGAATTCCTTGCTTGAATACTTGCTTAAACGTGCCTCTCCTCTTGCTCCTTTTGCCTTTCTTGATTCCTTTTAACATTGACAAAATTCCCATTCTATAGGAATTCAATTTAAATCCCACAATGCATATTCACTAGAATTAATTCTAGAATACTTAAACCCATGCATTTCTTAAGCTTCATGAACTAAAACCCTTCCAAAAATCTAAACTTTCGGGCCAGTTTTCTATGATCATTCTGATTAGGTAAATGAAGAAATTTGATAATACTTTCTTCTAGAAAAATGTTCCCCATTGTTTTGAAGTATCTAATGACACCAAAATCATTCAATTTGGTTCAGAAATCTAAAAGTTATACCCCAAAAAGTTTGGACTGTTCTTATACTAAAACAATATTCTGTGCTTAAATTCCATCCAGAAATTTAAATTCTTCGAGACTGAATTAAAATTGATTTCATTATAAACTTTGTAGCCCTATGACTCTAGTTTATGCCAAATCAAAAATCATTCCATTTGGATAACTAAGAACAAGTTATGCCCATAATATCGAAGCATGTTCTGTGTAGGAAAGTTCGCTGCGGCGAACCATGAAAAGTTGGTTGCGACGAACTTTTCCAGAGAGGACAAGTCCGCGTGAATTCTTACAAGTTTGCCATGTTGAACCAAGAGTTTGCCGCCGAGAACTTTCACAAACTTGTCTTCCAAAATTTCCAGATTCTACTCTTTACTTACTACACATATTCAACTTCATTTTTTTACTTTCAATTTACTTGTAACTATTACTAAAACATGCTTCATTCATCAAATCATGAAGAATGATACTTATACTTACTTGTTTATCCAAAGCTTCTTCAATCATCATGAAACCCTAGCTTCTCCAAATGAAGAGTTTCTTGGCTCTAATGAAAGCTCTTCTCTTCCTCTTTCTTTTTCTCTTCTTGAACAATCTCAAAATCTCTCTTTAAAACCAAGAAAAGATGAAACCTAGCTTAGTTTTCTCTTCCTTTCTCTCCTTTCTCTCCTTCTCTTTGTATTTTTCTCTCTTCTTTTCCCCCACTCACGTTTTCTTCTTCTTCCAAATGCAAGACAACACTTTTCTTTTCAATTATGCCCTTAATGAATGTAAATTGTCCATTTTACCCCTTCCTTTAGTGCTTATGACTTTTAAACTTAAGTGGCCTTCCAAAAATGCCCTTCATACAATACACTCTTACTAATTTAATTCAACTAACCAAAGTAATGAATCCTACTAACATTAACATACTAGTTAACTCTAAAAATAATCAATCCATAAAGACCTCATAATTTATTTAAATCATGTTTAACTCAACAAGAAAAATTTTGGGGGCCAACAATTATCCATTCAAATTTTCCAACAACAACTTAGTTGAACATACGAAAGTGTTGTTAATTGTATTCATCAAAACATTTAAAGGATACCTTTTCTTGTATGAGTATGTACCAATATGTTTCCTACATATTGATGATTGGCATTATTTCTACTCAGTCATGGTATCCCTATTTTTCACTAAAACTAATACTTAATTTTATTATGTCACAAATGTAATATTCAATATACTAACTCCTAGTTTAGATTCTATAGACGTATAGTACTCTTTCCATTCAATTAATATATTTCCATTTAAAATTGTAGGTATGCCTTATATTAAATTATAATAGTTTTTGTATATAAATGTGGATTTAAATAAACATAATACTAGTATAGTTTATATTAGTACAGGATATGGTTAGCACCCAAACATAGTATTCTCATTTTTCACTCAAGATGTTACTTATTTTTATAACGTCATTTTAAATTTTTTTACATAGTTGTGGGTTTATCATAAATAACCTCTCTACCAATTAGGGGCAAGACTGCACACTTCTGGACTTATCCAGATCCTGCATATGAGTGGTACTTTCAGTAGGTTATTGTTGTTGTTGTAATAGTTGTATTAAATATCTTGCTTATTGTAATTAGTGATGATATTTTTTTGTACATAGACTAGATATTAGATAAATAAAGTACTAGTACAGTTTGCATCGAGAAAGGGTATATTTTCTACTAAGAGATAGTATTTCCATTTTAAGGTATAAATAGTGCTTATTTTTAATGATTAATGGTATTTTTTTTACATTAGACTCATATTTCATGTATTGAATACTGGTATAGTTTTTATTCAAACATTGAATTGTTTATATTCTATCATAATATTTTGATATCTATTTTAAATTATTGATAGTAATTTTTCTACATATTTGTGGTCAATAAGGTATACTACTACTTGTGCTAATTTATCTCATAATACTTATGTACCGTAATACATATTACATGAACACATTGTGAAAATGATTATGCACTCTATCACAGACGATACTATTATTCTTATTTTGAAACTCTTTTTCTCTTTCATGGGAAAATAATAAACAGAGGAAGTGAAAATATTTTTGGGATAAATTAGTAATATCCTTGCTTGTTAAATAACAGGTAAGCAATACCTTATAAGATATGACAATGTTAAAATACAAAAATAAATTATTCCAAACTTAAGTTACAAACACTTTCAGAAATTTATTTTATTTTATTTTATTTGATAATTGCATACCAAAAATAACCACTGCCCATGAAATGCAAAACATATTTTTTATACAACGATTCCAAAGTTTATTTTTTATTTTTGAGTGCTTTAAATCAAATTTGTTTGTTTATGTAGTGCTTGTCTTCTTTCGACGATGAATTTGTATCTACTTTTGTTTTCTTTTTGAATTGTATGAATAGTTTACCATTCTAAAATAAATTCAATTAGACGTACGTTAATCAGATCTTAGAAACTTATTTCATCTGAAACAGAGAAGAAAGAGAAGTTTTTACCTTTGCCTGCTTAAAAGAAAGTCTAGTGTTCCACGTGGAACATCCTTAAAATTAAAGCATGTGTTTCACGTTGAAGTTATCCTTCCTCGTACTATTATCAACAAGCATAAATTCACCATTTTGTTCTAATGCCTTGACTCTCCTATCTTCTCGATTAACCAATTTTATGAAAATCATACTAATATTAGTACTGAATTTAGTTTTGGTATAATATTGTATCGGTACTGGTCAATATTAATTACCATTTTGAGATAATTTTTAAATTTATAAAATAGTCCATAATTTTTTAAAATTGAAAAATAGTCCTTCAATATATTGTGTCGTATAATTTATAATTTTAAATCAACCAAAAACTATAATAATAGAAATTTGAAATAACAATAATCTATTAATTTTTATTAATATTACTTTTCACGTATTTGACATATAAATAAGAACCACAATTAATATGAGAAAATATCATACAAATATAAAATCAAGGACAATACAAAGTATTTAATATGTTACAATTTCATTATATAATAAATAATATTACATCAAACATTAAATAAAAGGATGAATATACATCTATAACTCTCTAAGTATTATAATTTACAATAAGAGTTTATGTTGAGGAAACAACCAACTAGAAGTGAAACCTGAAAAGAAAACATTTACAATTATATTTATATTGAATATATATAATTTAACATATATATCAAATCTAAGTGAAATTAAAATAAGAGGACAAATAAAAACCTATAACTTCATTTAATCGAATATTTGCTTAAATCGCATTGACCCAAATTCTAATTTGGTGTAAAATCCTCATCAATAAAAGGAGCTTCATCATCACCATCATTCAAATTCATTGCGTCAAATGATTTCAATATTTTCTCATCTAAGATTATCTTCCAAGTTACTCTTCCCTATCAAACCCGATTCCTCAAAAAATTAATCCACCTAAAGATCGATATAGTCAAGGTAAATTGGATCCGTAGAACTACTTGTTATATTAAGAGTTCTAATAAATAAATAAAATTAAATTGTTAAGAAATGATATTCAACTTAAAAATAATAATAACATAACTTTCTTAAATCTTTAAGTTGTATCGAATAAAGACCAAGTCGTTCAATATTTTGTGTTCTAATCTAACTCTTTTCTTGGAATGGATGAATTCAATTGTGCTTCAATCCCTTTCACACTATGTTGCACTTGACTCAGAATTCGAATTGCTAATCTTTAAAATTATGGAATACCTCTCCTTAATTGGATCTATCAAGCAACTGTAAAACAACAAAATAATATTATAAACAAAATAAAATGATGATTAATTTCTAACAAAGATGAAAAAAATATATACACCTAGATTAAGCTTATCTCTTTGATGAATAGCAATGGACATCCTAAAATTACCAGAAGCATCCTTATAAACCTCCATTTGTGAGCTTAAGAGATCTTGCATCATCTCATGGGCAACAATTGTTGTAATAATCAATAGCATTTCCCTATTAACTTCAACTTTATTTATAAAATTTGGTCTAAAATAGACATTAGGATTCAAAAATTCCCTAGCTACAAATAACAGAAGGTAAAGTTGTCTGTTGGCCCCCGAATTCTATTCTGACTGAATACGCATGCTTTTAAATTTTGTTTTGAGGTTTAGATTGAATTGTGGATTGTAGGAGAATTATTGTTTAAATAAATGGAATAAGATGTATTAATAGGAAAATTTTGCTTAAGTTAGAGTATAGTATGGTGAAAATGAGAATTAAATAAGTAAGATTGTGTAAGGGTATAAGA